>CAJNOQ010005704.1:0-14807 GCA_905250885.1 Didymodactylos carnosus | reverse complement strand
TGAACAGTTATTATCAGTTGATAAAGATATTATCAATAGCTGAACATTGATCAGGAATAGAATTTTTCAGACTAGAATTTTTATCAGATTCATTCAGATCGGCTTGTTCTCGTATCTCAATCTGATTCGATTCGTCCGATTTTCTATCGGTTTTAGACATTTCATGTAATGACGTTGAGTTTATTTCAGTAGAACGTAATGTTGTGTCTTCGCAGATTTGTGCATCATTATCACTATCAGCGACACTGCCACTATCCAAATAAAAACTAACTGACATACAATTAAGATTAATTGTTTGAGGCAAACAATCTTCTTTATCATTTGCTATAATTGTTAGCATCGGCGTAACCATACTGTTTAAGTCACCATTACTCAATTGGATTTCTGACACTTCTTTCTGTAATACGTGATTCTCACACTCTTCTTCTTGTTTGTCATTGTTTTCAACTTTTTCTGTAATGGAAATGTTACATTCTGATATTGATATGGATAATTCTTTTTCTGGGAACACTAAATTTAATTGCTCTTCTTCTTTTATTCGATCTGATTCAATTATCTCATCACTGACTTCATTTGTCGCGTCCTGCATGGATAAAGTGTCTGGATCAGACTCAAATTCACCGTTATGATTCCCTAATGGTAAGATTTTATTTTCGTCCTCATCGCCAAATGTTCCTTGAATTGAAGCATCATCTGTTAACGATTGATTTTTCCATTTTGATTCGCTGTCTAGAATCATGTAAATATAGCGTGGAGAGTATATTTCAACTACTAAACAATCTCTTATACAGACTCTGTGACTTTTTTGGTGGCCGACGTCGTCGTTTACTTGGAACAGCAATTGGTTCAGTGTGTGATATATCAACATTTTCTATAAATAAAAAAAAAAAATAGTTTTCAGTGAAGATTTAATGAACATTTCGAACACTTACCAGTCAATGGTTCTGCATTCTTTACGGACAATACGCCCATATCATTCTCGTTTGATTGTCTCCATTCAATCGAAGCTGACGAAAATGTTCGTATTGGTGATTTGTCATCACTTGGAAGTTCGGCTGCTTTGGATAATCTAAGAGAAAAAGAGTAATAACTGAAGACAAGTGGTACTTGAAGAAAAGTGGTAATTATGCAAAGAATCCATTACAAACTTTTCCAAATTTTTTTGTGCGTTATCTAGTTTTGTATCAATTGTTGCTCACTTTTGATGCCGCCTTTCGTATTGTTTAATCTTATAAAACCACAAATATAGATTTTTCTTCTAAATCTTCTAAATGACCTAGAAACCAGATTTTTCTGAAATTCTGGTATTTCAATGAAATATCGGAATCAAAAAGAGTTCGATTGACTCCAGTTCATAGAGTAAACATCTGTGGTTAACATGAGACGTCTACCAGCACCGAGCGATGCTTTAATCAAAAGTGAGCAATTAGGAATGAACCGGGACTAAACCATCATATAAAATAAAAACTTCACGTAATAAATATGTTTACTTGATTGAAATTTAATAAAAGCTGAACGAGTTCGTTGTTTCTTATCTGTAGTACAACAATTGATTAGTATAGCGAGTAACTTGAAACTTTGTGTATGATTCTGTTTTCTATTAAATATATTCTATTAATCCACATAAAAAAAGATACACTCAAACGCACAGGTACGATATTCGAACCTTAGCGACGTCAGTCGCGTAATAGTTTTAGCAAGCTACTTATGCTTGTAGTCTCAATCGGCGACCTATAGGACAATATAATGGGACTTGCCTCGCTGTTTGACTGATCACGAATCTGAACTTTAAGGAAACCAAAACGTACAAATACGTCGAGATACTTTATAAATTGACCCGATTTTATTGCCTGTTTGTAAATTGGCCAAAATTTTCTTGGCCAATATGCAAATGGATCGATTAATATACAAAGTAGCCAGAAATAGTTGGCCCACAACTTTCAGTAATGGCCAGCCTTTTTCGAAAATTAATCAAAAGCGTTTTAATGTACTTTTTATTCGAAAATTATACATATATCAGTATAAGATCTATAGATATAAAATGTATGTTATTGATTACTCCGATAGAGAAGTGTTTTCTTTCGGCGAAGAAATACCTGAATCAACATAGTGGCTGTTGCTGTAATTATATAAGATATAGGTAGATATAAAGAAACTGTGAGATATGTATACATTAAACATTTATTTACTATATAACACGGTGGACATGACGATTTGGATGGATATTTAAAATGTATTGAATTGAAAACATAAAAAGTAAACTAGTTAACAACAGAATACTAAACGGTATTCATTTCCTACTGATTTTTTTGTGATATCCTACCGTTGCGTAAAATAAATTCAATTCAATTCGATTTGTTGGTCATTGTTTTTAAATAGGTTGAAATGATGCTCTGTTTGTTAGGTTAGGTTAGGTTAGGTTTATTTGACAAACAGTCATGAGTACACAGTAGCACAAGTTTTTTAAACACAGCTAATACAGAAATGACTAGAAGAACATATTCTGCCGCGCACCCATGTTGTTGTATACACAATCAAATAAGATATATTAACTGAACAAAGATTTGGTATTAGAATATATAATAAACATTTGATTCTGACAACCATGAAAAATAAAATTCTAATAATGTTAGAGGTGTAACACTAAAATTTGTTAATAAAAAATAGATTAATATTGAATAGAATATGTAAAATGTCTACGTAACCCATCAAAAAATTTGGTATTCACCCCACGTTGGAACCAAATTAGATAGAAATTGGGTGCCAGTGCAGAATTTCTCGGAGAATCCGACGGCAAGTTCTTTTTTCTTATAATGAGAAAAAAAATTTAAACAACAACTACGTAGATTATATCGACGCTAGAGTAGAAATCAAAACGACGTTAAAGTTTAGTATTCTATTATTAACTAGTTTACTTTTTATGTTTTCAATTCAATACATTTTAAATATCCATCCAAATCGTCATGTCCACTGTGTTATATAGTAAATAAATGTTTAATGTATACATATCTCACAGTTTCTTTATATCTACCTGTATCTTATATAATTACAGCAACAGCCACTATGTTGATTCAGGTATTTCTTCGCCGAAAGAAAACACTTCTCTATCGGAGTAATCAATAACATACGTTTTATATCTATAGATCTTATACGAAACTATTTGCAAATCACTTAGTCATGCTATGGAGCTAGTGTACAAAGACTTGGCTACGACAAACACCGACACATCAACAGATTTTGCATAGGGAATGGTCATAAGTACTGTTCTCTTAAACCTTCTATCAACAAATGAAGTTGAAAATGCCCAGTACCTTATAGTTTTAATTTTTAAGAAGCATCATATTCATTTAAACTGACCAAAAGCCATCTGTAACAATCAACTTAATATTAGTTTAGTGGCTCAATTAATAACTGTACTCGCGATGATGATAGCAGTTAATAATTAATGTTATTTATACGTTTTGTCAATAGCATCACAATGGTCGTTCACGATGTCAATCAGTTTCTATTTCAATCCTTTTTTTTAGAAAAGAAACAAACTTGTAGGTGAACACGTAGAAGCATCAACTGAACAAATTAAGATAAATACGAAGCTTATACAAACGAAAATAGAAAATTCTTGCAAGGAACATGTGAAATAAAATTACAAGATCTATTGAAAACAATTAAAAACGCCTAGAATAAATCTATATTTGTTGTATTGAATCAATTTAAATCACCCAAGGTCAAATTCACTTTTTATCATACAAATTCAAATAAAATGACTAGACCGAGAATAAAAAACAAAGTTTTCTTCTTAATGTATTACTGATCTTGTTTTTTGTCCTATTTTTAAATCCGGTAATGAACTCGACGTTTTTCGTTTCAGATTTGCTGTAGCTAAAGAGAGAAGAAAAAGTCTGTAGAATAAGTAAAGTGTACAGTGATGTGATATTAGTCTTACTTGTAACGTCCGAATTTGGTACGGAAACACTTGGTGTGGGTCTAATAGTTGAGCGCGGTGTCGATTCTTGTCGAACAGTGACGATGCGATTCGTTATCGGTAAAGACCAGGTTACCTGACGATTATAATCACCAATAACTTGACCACCGCCACCATTTGAAACTAAAGGCAATAATGCTGGTTCGTTGATTTCGAAACATGGTGTTACAACAGATATTTTATAGTCAGTTGGATCACTATGTGAGGTATCAAACGGTCGAGGTGGTGGTATTGTTTTTGGATTGTAGGTAAAATTTGTTTTAGAACGATGCGATGAAATAACATCTGTACGTGCTCGTCGCAAGTAAGAACTATTATTGTTTCTTGAATTGACTGCTGCTAATATTGGCAATATCCGATTATTTGAAGATAAATTATTATCAGACTAAAAAAATAAATCATTAATTAAATAGAAGACTATCTAGCTATTCTACATTTTACTTTGAGCTGTAACGAACGAACGGTGGTCATCTGAACATTTTGAATATTACGGATATCTTTAACTATAAAAAAATATGTAACGAATTTATTATGTCTGTATTTCAAACGTAAGAAACCGTACAATCTTTTGATAATCTTCTTTCGATTGGTGGCGAACCGTGTGGACTTGATGGATCAATTTTTTTCACTTTTGTTGATTGTGTAGGTGTTTCATAAAGTGATTGACGTCCAATATCTAAATTTGGTGACAATTAATCTTAATCTACTATATATTTTTGAGAAACTTACAATCATCCTTTTGTGTACGAGCTTTAGACGGTTTACTTCGGAATTTGCCTTCATTTGTATACACAACGACCTGTATGAGACAGAGCTTAATTTCAATCCAAATGGTGGTTAAAAACTAACCTCCATTGTATATTCGGTATCTGGCCTCAGCATTGTTAAATGATATTCTAATTCTGTACCAGAATAGACACTTTTTCCATTCGAAATTAGTTCATAACGTGTAAATCTTCCGGCAAGTACTTCGGGTGGTTGCCATTTTACTGTTATTTCACGTCGTCCGACAACTGGAAATATTGGGCGATCAGGGCTCGTATCACCTGCTGATGATGTTGTCACACTAACAGTTATCTTTGGTCCTTTTCCTTTATTTGTTGCTGAACACACCTGGATGAAATAAATTATTAATTATAATACAGACAAATTGATAAAACAACCTACTGATATTTGATAAGTAATATTTGGAGATAGATTTCCAACTGTTACAGAACAGTCGTGAGTGTAATCAATTTCATTATCATCTAGAATGACAAATTTTATATAGTTCATCATCAGGACAAGTTAGACATTTCATATACCAAGATAAATATGATATCCTTTAATAATTCCACATTTACTGGAATCAACAGGTGGTTGCCATGATATTCTTGTGGCAGTCATTGATGTGCGAATAACACGTAAATCACTAACAGGCGGTGGTAGTTCATCTTCAGTTTTAAATTTAACTGGTTCACTCAGTGCACTTTCACCCCAAGGCATAATGTATTGTAATTGAATTGTGTAATTTGAATTTGGTTTCAAATCAGCGATACAACAATTTGTTTTGGGAGTATTTTTTATTGGAATATTGTCTAAGAATACACGAAATTGTACGTCTGAGTCCCAAATTTCTGTGGATAATTCCCATGATATTTCCACATAGTTTGCATTGCAAGCTACATGCAATACACATAAAATTAATCCCCATTCTCAACATTCTGTTTTTAGATACTTACTAGTAATTGAAGGAGGGGTTGGCTTTATATTTTTATGTAACGTATACCAAAGTAACTTTAATTCATCTTGAACATCGTTATATTTTAACCATTTTTCTTTTGAATGCTTTAAAAAAGATAGAAAATTGATAAAATGTGCCTATATAAATGTTAGAGAACTTACTTTTAGCTTGATTTTCAGTTTTTTCGATGCTCGTAATCGTTTACTAATATCTTCGAAATCAGCTAAAGTTCTCAAACACCTAAATCAATGAAATTAACTATTTCAGCTTTTTGATGTGATGTTTTATAATTACGAACATGATAGCAAACCATGCTGTTTCTCTTTCATCCGACATAACAATATCTTCAAGGGCCGCTACTATATCATCCACATTTGATTGAATTAATAATTGTATACCAAAACTACTATTACAGATACAACTCAAAGCATAACAGGCATTTTTATGTAAACCTGTATCATCTGTTGAGGTTAGCATTGATGATAACCTGTTAAACTGAAAAATATTACAGATTTAATTATTCTATTTTCTAGTAGATCGTATAGAATATACCAGTTCTTCCTGTCCAACAGCATTCACAATCGTTCTTCGACCATCATCCGTTTCACACAAACGTGCTATGGCAAATGCCGCATTTGTTGAACGACCTAAATAAAATTAAAAAAAATTGTAGATTTAATTTCGAGAAGGGTGATTGGTAAAAGTAATTTACCTGGATCATCAGTTTTTAATGCGGATACCAATCGTTTTGATATAAAACGATTATTTTGATGAGTTAAAATTGTTTTACATCCAATTTCTTCTACACTTGCCCTAAAAATAAATGTAAATATATAATCATCTAATCTAGTCAATGAATATGTTAAATTTACCTTGCTAGTACAAGTGCTGAATTACTCGCTATCCATGTATTGGATGAATTTAACAGATCAGCAGCATTAGATACAATATCTTTTAAACTTGGATGATACAATGCAAAATCTCGTCCTTCTTTTGATCCACACTATCGAGTGAAAAATTATACCTATGTCAAGTAAAAAGAATAATATATAAAACAATTACTAATTACTATTGTACCCAGTGAACCAGCTGAATTCAATACACATTCTGGATCCGATTTTTTTAACATTGTACACAATATTTGTAAAATATTCACATCAATTTTATTATTATTAAATACATCAATAAAACGTTTTAAACCATATTCTGTTTCAACAAGACTTCCAATAATGAATGCAACATTTCCACAGATTCTACAAATGTATATGATATATTTTTCTAAATTTTATTCTCATAAAATAATATCTTACCTTTCATCATCTGATAACAACATTTTAGCTAAATTTATCAAAATATCATTGACTAATAATTCATCTAAAAATTTAGCAATTGTTATATCACGATCTCGTCTAATATCTTCAACAAAATATTCGAGTGCATGACGTATTTTTTGTGTTGTCTGCGATGACACTGTGGAATTAGTCGATGATAAAGATATAATTTGTTGCTGTTGTTGTTCTTGAACAAGTCTTGAAAAATAATTCTTTCGAATAAAATGAAATTTTGTCGTTTCACTCATAGTTTCATAATATTGTATCTAAACAATAAAATATAGAAATAATTAAATTCTATTAAATATCCTGCGTAAATTCTGATTAAAACTACATTCTCCACTTGGCCTATGATCTAGTAAATTTTCTCGTGCTATATTAATCAAGATTTTTTATTTATATACTAAATATCAAAAAGTTCAAATTTCTCTTTCTTGAAAAGAGTACCGTTCACCGAACCTACAATGAGATTAAAAATAGAAGTAGAATTTTTATTTTATTAAAAAAACACTTGAGCTATTGAAAATATTACGTATATTCAAAAGTAACTAAACAGTCAGCCAACATTCCGTTCGAGCTCACAAATGTATTCAACTAAAATTAAAAATTTCATTATGTCTAGATTATTTAACCTGTTTTAATATGACTTTGCATTACTACCTAGACGAAAAAATATGCTATATTGCATCTGTTTTACCTTATCTTCTATTTTTTATTAAGTGCGTATTCAGTTTAGACTATGAGATATTATTATTAAATACACCTGAGTGAAGATAATTATTATATAAACTAATAAAATATACTCACTCTAACTGGTTATAAATCTAGATAAAAATAATAATATTTTTTCATCTAAAACATTTAGTCAGTATCTATTTTCGTATTTCACACTTCAGATAAGGTTAGTTGTTCTGTATTTTACACTCAAAAATAAAACATGAATTGAGATAAAACTTACTTTTATACGTCATTATAAAAAAGGTAAAAACACAATGTGTCGTAGAATTGATTCTTCTTAACAACCGTATGGCATCTTTTTCGAGGTTATATAACAAAAGAAGAAAGAATTCTTTCTTCTTCTTTTTTTTTGTACTGTGTTTTGATTAAAACTCAATAAATCATAAATTAGTTTGCTTCGTTTTCTTTACTTTTGTCTATTTTTAAAATTGAACTCTTTTTTTTTTTATTGACCGTTTTACATTAGCAAAAAAGGTTACAAAAAGAAATAAAATAAAAACAGATGGTTGTGTTTAAAAAAAAAAGAGGAAAATAAACATTTGAAAGACGTATGGTTAGTGGATGGATGTGAGTTTTATATTTTTCTTTTGACTTCGAGAATTGAAATTTAATATGCAAAATTTAAACGACTTGTACAAACAACATCGACAGCATTTTTAATGGTAAAATCTCTTAAACCAACTTCACATAAATTGGCCATAATGTATAATTTGTTTAAAACGAATTCATTCTGAAAAAAAAAGTGAAATGTAATTCAAGAAAAATTTAGAGAGAAAAAAAAGCATGCAAATAGCTATTTTCTAATATATACGAAGACATACCTGTAAATCAAAACATTTTTTATGTACATGTTGTGTGACGGATTTATAACATTCATGATTGGTTATTTTCATTCTTTGTTGAATAACAGTTTCATAGAGATTAGCTCTGTTCATTTGTACCGAAACAGCAGCGATTTCATTAATGTGTGCTTGAATTGTACTACGATCCTATCCATCGGTTAAAAAACAACAACAATTAAACAATAATTTGAAGTTATGGTAATGATCACACCTGTAATAATTGTTCAAGTTCTTTTTGCAACTGACGTTGATTTTCTGAATTTGCTTCACTGGCTGCTAAACGTCGAGCAATTACTGAAAGACGAACATCTTCGGTTGGAACAGCATCTCGCTAAAAAATATTGTTAAAAATTATACTTTTCCTTTTAGTTTTACAGTAAACTTACTCTTAATAAGTCATTGTAATAATCAACAGTTGGATTTCTTGGTGGTTTTGATACTTCTACCTCACCTTGAAATTCTGCAACCATATGAGCTTTTCCGAGTTTCTGAGAAACAAAATTAAACAATAGAAAATTTAGAATATTGAAAAGACTATATTATAACATACCAGATCTCCGTATTGCATAACATGACTTGTATTTGTTTTCTTTTTCGTCACTTGAAATTGTTTAAATAGAGTTTCGGCATCAATTTTTTCCGCATCACTGTCTTCCATCCATACGACCGAGTAGACATCACCCAAATATGTTTGACGTTTTTCATCATAATAACAAGCATACGATGATTCTTCAGCATTCGATGCAGTTGTTCCATAAACATTAATGTTGTCGGCTAATAAATCTTCTAACATTGATCCAGACTCACAGGCTTCAATGTAGATAACCATCTAAAAAATACACAAATATTAATTAGACATATTCACACACTGTACTGAAGTATGAATTAATTCACCTGTTTATATTTCTTTTCTGTATGCATTTTTTTGATTGCGGTATTGAAATCTTTGGCATAGAGCTATAAATAAACACAAAGAAGACATTTCATTTTAATTGAATACTCATGTAATTTTCTAGAATAGAAATACGTACCACATCGGATGGAAAAGCAACCAAACCTGCTGCACCATGATCAGTGAAAAAAATGAAGACATTATCATCTGGGCCACTAAAGAGAAAAACAAAAATGATGTTCAAATAAAAACTTCTATTCATATCGGTAAGATCTTTTGGTTACTACGGCACTACCACACGAGGATATCAACTCCTAATTTCCAAATAAAAAAAATCCAAATAAAAAAAAGCTCCTATTCAAAACATGGTAACTGTAGACATTTGTTGTCCTTCGGAAGACAGGAAACAACGAGTAGCAAACCACCAAAAAAGGGAGACTACCTCTTCGGAATAAGATCAGTTGGCAACTCTATTGGGACATTAAAAACAACGAGAAACAGACGAAGCACATAAAATGTAGAAGCGCTCCGAGACCTTGGAAGTTGAAGGCATGGAGAAGTCAAAGAAATGATCACAACTGAAGCTAGTTTTGTTAAAGAATTTATAATTTTTGTACAAAAATTCTAAGAGCAATACTTTCCGAATATTGAACGACTAGTTTCGTTACATATGCACACCCCCCTATCGGAGCATCCTAGTTTCATCGATGTACATATGATTAAGGACAACTTTCATCCAGTAGATTATCATCATTTATGCTAATGCACCATAAGAAAATCAAACTTTTTGACAATATAAAATCTTGTAAAGAGGAAAAAATGATAGTTCCAATCTATATATGATGTAAAGATATGAGTACTACTATGTAAATATATATCAACGAAACAAAAAGACTGATCTTTTTGTATCATTGTGTCATGCGAAATTTCTAAAAAAATTGTGCTTTTTATTTAACTACACACAAACAAACTAGAAAAGATTCACCCAAAGTGTTTATCTCCTTCGTCTGCAGACAAATAAAACTTCATACTACGTGATGAACATTTTACGTCTTCCAACTCTCGGAAGAAAAAGCACCATAAAAACAGTTTCATTTTAATCTAGTTGAAAAGACTGAACAAGTTTGACACTTCTTGAGAGTAACATATTTATAACTTCATACTTGCTTTGGGCATGTTTTTCTACTCGCTTCGTACACAGTAAATTACTCAATACAAGTTCATTTCTGCTGCAAGACTCTTTGTAATTCATTTGGAGAATCAGTTTTTGGCTTTTGAATGAATATCACCGACTGCACTACATATAGTTTTTTTTATCAACGTGAAAAAGTTGAGGCGGTTTAAAACAAAATTCTTTTCTATTTCTAATATAACTATCTGTTTAAAGATTTTCAAAAACATATGCAAAATGAATGCAATACGTATGCCTTTTCAAAATGGAAATGTTGTCACTTTCCGATACTGATAGCTTACTACCTTTCGTTCATCTCGATTCACGTATGCTTCTGCGCTTCATCGAATTTATCGATATTCGGCGTCCTCTTCCGAAAACTGAAAATAACAACCTGCTGCTCAAGGTACGCTAAAATGAAAATGATACCCACAATTCTACGAACGGATGTCGACGGTACTGACATTATTTTCGTTCTCGCTTATCTTCACCCCATCTGCTAGATCCAAGAGCAAAGCGCAAGAAGTGACGTCTATCTGCTTTTTGGTTACTATACATTCGTTGTTAGTGTCCCTGAATTTTATTTCACTTTTACAGGTTTTTCCAGCTATATGAAAGTCTTGCGATAGAGTCTTTTTGCTTTCATCCTGAAATACGGTATTTTTTATGTTTTAGTGATACTAGTTGTGAATTTGATATTCGTTTATATCAGAACTCCGAATCGAAATCCTCTAAAAATTTTAAACCAGCTTTCAAAAAGTCACTTTTGAAAGTATTGATTTGCAGGAAAGATTAAGTTATATATGTGTTCTTAAGTTCGCAAGACTAATAAGCAAGTTTTCGCACAGTTATTAGAACATGACATAGGAAAATGCCGACTATGTAATTATTCCACTTCATTTATTAGTTTCTTCATACGAACCTATTAATTACTTTTCCACTTCCGATGCCTTTTAGTGCTGTAGTATTACCAAGAATAACATTCAAAAAATTTTTTGGCGTAACTGTCTAAAATAAAGTTTGTATATTTAAATTAAGAATCCTACCGCTTCGACTAAGCACTTACTTCTCCAACGTAATCCTTTGGAACACCTTTGTAAACATCTTTTCCATTTGGATGATTGATAATAACACCTTTGGTCGGATTACTGTAATTAACAAAATAAAACTCATTTAAAGATAATTATCACAATATAGAAGTAATTTCCTATTAACCTTGGATCGTTGGCAATATCATCATACATCATCACAACGATATTATCATCGGGAATTCCATGTTTATGAAGAATTTGATAAGCATGACAAACATCAGCTTGATGACGATAATTGTAATAGCCATTCGAACCGGCGACAATGACAGCCCAGTGTTGACCAGCTGCATGTGCATATAATGCCAATAAGGCAATTACAATTGCTGTTAAGATGAATTTCATTATCGTCTAAAAAAACAAGTTATGTATTATTTCTTGTTTTTTGAATATTTTCTAAGATCTCACCAGTACAGTATATTATTGTTGATGAAATGATCAAATTCAGCTATGTCAATTTTACTTTTATACTTTAGTCGAAATACTCTTATCATTGCATTTGTCATCATGGCATAACAATTTTAATGAAGAGAATATTACAGTCTGCTTATATTTTATCTCTTATGTAGGTCAAATTAAATTTCATTTTTATTTTATTTTTTTGGTCGACCCATGGACATAAGATAGATGAGTATATGTGAGCGTTTTGCATGTGATCAATGCATGTCAAGCAAAGAATGAGTAATGTTTATAAAAGAATCGAAAGAAAAAACTTTTTTCATCAGTTGAAGGTCATTTTGAGACCATTTTTCTTCTTGTTTTCTAACGTGACAAAGAAGTATCAGTGTGAGATATAGCTCGTACCGAATATAGTTGATGACATCCTATTTACTTTACTCATTCAAAGTTAAAAGAAGAAAAAAATTATGTGGCTTACTTTTTTTTTGAAAGAAAATGCAAATTCAACATGGCGATATTATCAAAAACCTATTGTCAAAGTTATTACTGTAGCGTTGTTTGCTATTTTGCAAACTGATTATCTATGATAGATACGTTGGTACTAAGAAGACTATTGTTTCCTTTTAGCTCTAAATAGTAATTCCAAAGAGAGACTATCTACGTTAGTTTGCGTTGATTTTAGCTCCTCAATGCTAAAAGAAAACAAGGTAAGAAGATTGTCATATAGCATGGTTAACAAGCAGTATTTTTTTTTTCTAGAAGAAGCTATCGAATGGGAATCATATCGAATAAAAATCTATAAAACTGTGCTCGCATTCTCACACATGTCAGGTTTATCGATAAGCTCCTATTAAACATTTTGATACAGAATTTTTTTGAGTCATTCAAAAAAAACCTTTTAACTTACTCACAAGTTATAATTTATCAGGTTGTCTTTTCAATATAAGTATAAACTAGTGTGTGACAGATTAGACTGTAGAAGCATATGGTCCTGGTCTGACTCTTATAATTGTATAATAGGATGAGATTTTTCTTTCTCTCATAGTTTGAAATTTACGAGGATCAAATTTTATTTAATAAAAAACAAAAAAATATTTCTGTACACTAGTTAATCCGTCTTGCTTCAATTGCGAATGTTCGTAATATGTAGCGTGATTTGAAAAAAAATTATAATGAATTTATGAACGACGTATTGGTTGTTTACGTCCTACAACTCGAATTAAACTCGTATTTGTAATACCATATCTTCGTAATTTTCCTTCTGGTTTATCATGTAAATTTTGTCCTTTAAACATAATTCGTTGTTGATCTTGTGGTATATTCAATTGATTTTGTAAGTGTTGTTGTAATTCTTCGACACATGGATCATTCGAATTGGTCGCTAATATTACGTCATGTATGTCACCACCATGTTGCACTTGTAATTTAAGAAAATGCATTGCTGAAAAGAGATTCAAGTTTGATTTCAATAAGCATTATTTTTACTCTTTCGTATTTAGATGAGTCAACAACAGTCTTATACACAACCATAATTTGCGAGAAATATAATTGAAATTGCAAAAATATTACGTTCGTAAACGATCAACAGAATGTTACTTCTTCAATTCATGAAAAATCTACCGTTCAACTCTTGCTTTTACCATAATATTTTCATCAGTTCATAAATATGTATACACCTATACCATATATTTTTATAAGAATATTTTGCGAAAAAGAGAGTTGAGTAACTAGATCTATCTCAATATATCACGACGAATAATCAGTGTTTGAAGATTTTGTATTTTCTTCTTATTTTTATTCCTATCTAAAAAATCTTCTTCTGCTTTACAACCCTAACGTACTTATTTGAGAGTTTCTAAAATCTCTGGGTGAAACAGACGGCTCATCGGGAAATCTTATGGATGTAGTACTAAACTCTTAATACCAATTCTATAGGTTAGCTACTTTCATTAAGTCACAAGACAGAAAAAGATAAAACTTAGAAAATTTCTTAATTAAAATTTTACATGACAACGAGTGCAATAGGGAACAGTGCAAAATGGCTGATAACACTTTCAATCAAATAAAATTTATCTGGTAAATTTTTTGGTATCTATCGGTGATTTATCATTTATCGTAATACAAGATATATATTCTACTTTTAAACTTGTGACATGTTTTCTTCACTCACTATCATTCACGTTTACATTTGTGTTCGAACAAACATATCTAACACCATGGAAGACCAGTGTTGATCTGTGTAATAGAGATACGTCTTGCTTGTAGATATATTTATACTCGAATTTGGCCAAAAAAAGTTTCTTATAAAAGTAAAATCCATTCCGTACTGTTTGTTAGCTGCTAGGATACATTTCCTTTGCGCTGATTATGTATTGATATATACAGCATATGAAACTTTCATCAAACAATGCAAAGTGGAGTGAAGTATCAGAAAACTGGTGTTTATCACGGTAAAACGTTTATCAGAATGTGTCACGATATTAGTTTTATCGGATTTTGTCGAGATTAAAAAAAGATATTGCGATATATATACTATTTTAATCGCAATAGTATATAAAGGGTGTTCTAGAAGTTCTGAAGTAATTTTAAAATGCATCATTCTAAAATTACTTCAGAACTTCTAGAACACCCTTTATACTAT
>CAJNOQ010005703.1:0-14810 GCA_905250885.1 Didymodactylos carnosus | reverse complement strand
AGAAAAATCCCCATGGTAAAATTAAACAATTTTAAAAATTTTTCTTAACTTTTTGACGGTACCCCTCGCTAAAAATAGAAAATTTTCCAGGTTATCAAGTGTGCTGAATACGAAAAAGCACTTTGCTTTAACTCTAAATGAACTTTAATTTTTTGTCGGTGATATGTTTGTTATATTTGAGAACCACGACACTTTGCGGAAACAGAAATATCACATTTTGTTCAGCTCACTTTTCTCTACAAGACTAGATGTAAACGGTCCTTGAGTTTCCTTTTGTTCGAGCGCCACGAGACTTGTAAAACAACAAAAATCGTGACGGAATCACGAAAAGACAACTGTTACGTGAACAGGCCGAGAAGCAGAATAGCATGAAAAGTAGAAAACTATGAAAAGTATGAAAAGCATGAAACTGAAAAGTAGAAAAAAAGAGTAGAAAAGTAGAAAAAAGACTGCTGCCACATCTTCGTAGAGAAAAGTACTTTACACATTTTTGTGTATTCCAACAGTCCTCAGTATTAATATGGTTTTATCAAATATACATGCCAAAAGCTTTTGGCAGTTCGTAGTACAAGTGTAGTGTTAGAAAGTGCTTTCAGCTTATCTTTATTTTACGGCCGTAAAGAAAGACCAAGGCTAAATTCAGAGTCCTTAAGTTTAGCAGTATTTTTGAAAGATACAGTAAGTGCACCAACAGCTGGGCAAGTAATAGCGTTAAGACAGCCATAGTTTTTTCTATACTTGTATGGCAATAGTTTTACCAATAAAACAGATTAACTGCTGAAAAACTGGTCTTTGGAGGAATCGTGTTCGCATTCCAAGAAACATCGCATAGGGTTTTGTGTGTTCCCGTGTATTAGTTTAAACATCAGAGCGGCACAAGAAATCACTCGAACACATATAGTCTCTTTTAGTGCGTGTTACGATGACAACCAACGACTTCGAAAACATTTCTTGACAGTCAACAGCCAATCAGCCGAATAGTTATAAGTCTGGCAGAACGTTCTGCACGTTCATTTAGATATCCAGCCATCAAATTGAAGTTATTAGAAGCGACAATAGTTATCTCTGAAATACATGTTGAGATACACATCAGTCGACTCAGTTTTTGATCCTGATTCCGAATATGATATTTTTTTAACTTACATGAAAGTTCAGTTCGGATTGCAGAAATTGTTAATTACAAGCAGAATACAGACCTTTTCGCCTCAGATTTAGAAAAAACGAATTTTCTCAGTAATGAAAAGGAATTTCAGAAAGAGCGACATTTTCTTTTTGTTTACGCGTATCACGGCGAATCGAATGGCGTATGAAACTTGGCTTCATCTCTTAACCAAAAACTGCGACAAATTTGCAAGATGAGGGTCTCAAAACCGAAGATATATCAGGCCTGTTTCGCGTCTATAAAATAATATTTGGTCTGGAATCTTGAAATATAGTTTTCTGCATGCAGTTTTCAACGCTGAATAAGAAAAACTTAGTTTTACGGCTTTCAAATGAAACCAGGTTATTCAGTTTTTAAAAAAGTTAGTATTTTCTCGAAAAAAAGAGATGCTTCAAGTTTTTGAATTTGTTTCACTGATAATGTGCACTGGGTAGGCTAAAAACCAGATATTCCTGATCAGCGTGAAATTCTCTGTTGAATGATGCATCATCGAGCCAAAAATAAAGTAGTGCTGTAACTTCGAATTTGGAGTGGCTTATATTAATTTGAAAACTAGATACTATTTGCAATTTTGAAGCATAATCTCTCATAACAGTTTAACTTCAATCATATGAAACTAATAATAAAGATATTCCTGGTCCTTACCAAAGATGTTTAAATATGTTGCTTACTGAGAAGCGCTAACTGATAAGAGAATACGAATGAGTTGAGTTTGAGGAATTGGCCGATGTAACCCTAAAAATAGTATCATTTACATTCAACTTCTTACTCAATAGAAGACAGTGATATAACTACCTAATAAGAAACCAGCGTCTTAACTGATAATACTTTGCGTACTGATCACTTCTGATAAATGCCGACTACTTCGGTGTACCGCTTCATTTTGCGGTGAAGATCTCACAATAGTAGTCGACCATTGTGGAGGTAATTGACCCAGACATAGTTGTGAAGCAGGGGGACAATTATTGTCGATATTTTTTGATTAGTAATTTGATTTTCGGATGTTGTATCTGAACATTCTCAGATGAAACAAGTGTTTTTAGGCCTAGTTTTTCACAGCACAAAACATTATGGAATTCATTAGATTTGTCTTTCTATATTTGTTCGGAATACACCATCTCACTTATTTTATGAAAATGCTACAATAACGTAGGAAAAAACTGATATTAATATAATTATTCGAACCTTACTAAAAGCTGAAGACGAAGTGGAGGAGGAAGATGACGATGAATTTGACGATAATCAGGTAGTTGAAGAGGCTGAGGAAAGAAATAATTTAAGAAATTCAATGGGAATTAGCAATGAACAATCATCACCTCCAGCTCCCTCTCGAAACCGAGCAGTGTCACCCGATAATAGAGCTGGATCAACGTCCGGCTAAAAAACGTTCGTCATCGAGGAAACGTACTGGTGTCAAATAAAATATTGAAATATTTACAATATGTCTCTCTATAACTACTTGTACCTTCATCAGCGTGCTTAATGTAATATAAAAAGTGCGTATTTTTTTATGAAAGATTGCATTTTTAAAAAAAACGGTAGTATAATTACTTTGGTGGTAATAATTGCAAGCAATTTTTCAACATGTTCCTGAGATTGTGAAAGAAAGTTTCATAGCTCATTATATAGAGAATTGTGCGCTCTACAAAACGCACTGACTTACATTTTGCGGGAAACCTACTGGATGGAGAAAAATAAACTTTATTGAAAAAATTTTGTTTTTAAAATTAGTCATTTTTCAAATGGTAGGCTTCTGAAAAATCCAGTTCCGGTCGAAAAAGTTTAGAAACATCTAATTTTATTCATTTTTAAATGGACTTTGAAATGAGACGTCATTCGAATAGAACCGATAAAATTTGACGAAGTTATGGGCAAAAAATCACGAAGGGCACTTTTTGGAAAATCTTCGATACACCTAATTTCTATAACTCGGCGAAATCAAGTCCAAACGACCATAAAACTTTTTCATAACCGCAGTTTAATTGATATGTTTCAAAAAAGAATGAATTTACAACGGACAAATCATTCGAAACCTTTATATACAGACCATGAGATCAGCTCTTAATCAAACGTTTTGCCTTCGTTAAGGGTATGTCTGGATAGAGACAAACTAACTGTAAACGATACCCCTCTCCTGCATACATGTTCGTTACTTTTAGCAATTCGGCTTTGAAATTTATACTTTTTAAATATTCATTTTCATTAAATGATGGTAAGACATATTCGTTTGCGTACCGAAGCTGTTCCCGAAAACGTACAGTGTCATCCTCTATATATGGATCAGCCTCTAGATTAATCTGAATTTGTTTCAGTAATGGTAATTTCATAAAAATATCATTTTCCCATCGATTTCCATTCGAGAAATTGGATCTTTCATTAACGTAAAAGCCAAATGATCCGCCGAGTTTGAGATAATACAATTTTGGTAAATGCCGCAAAAGCAATTCAAACTGACTATATTCAGCAACACAGAGAATTAATTGTAATTTAACTTTACATTTCAGTTCAAACAAGCATTGAAATGAACCAGAATGGAATGAAAGATCGACACGGTTCAAATTGAGATGAAGTAAATGTGGTAATTGTTTAAGTAATAAAAATACTGCATCCAATTTAAAATTACCGCTCAAAGTTAGATATTTGATTGGAGATATCATGTCTGCAATATTCTCAATAACCCATACGTCTCGTGTGGACAGTAGTTGCAATGTTGATAAAGATTGTATAGTTAGAATAGTATTTAAAGTACGAGTTTGATATTGATTGAAACTGCGACAACCTAGAATGAAGAATATGACCAATATTGACACAAATCTGACAGACTGGAGATAACACAGATACCGAGTTAATGTAGTCTGGCATGATAAATCAAAAAGGTCAAATCCTGAAGGGCAAACCCGCAAAATTTTCAACAAGGGGTGAGGATAGACCGTCGCAATCGGATGTTCATTATGGATTATGGCAAGAGTGCCATCTCGCTGTACGCATTTCTGGTTAAGCGGGCACCTTGTTTTTCAAGCATTGCCAAATCTTTCTTTTATACAGTTTTTCTTTTATGATATCACGCGTGAAAAGGTTCTTTCACGCATCAACTGCCAGAAGGGAGTTTGTAGAGATATGATCGCTGGTAATCCTCCAACAAACTGAATTTGCCTTTCTGTACCCAGGTCGAACTCGCCCGATCGGATCCTTTTAATTTCGGTGATTTCCGCACATCGGATGTCCGACCGAATCCGATATCCGGAACCAGTCGGATCCGTTAATTTCCGATGACCGGAAATTGCACGATGATCTTGTGATGTGCACTTTATTTTTTTTTCCTTTCTGTGCGCATAATATATACACCGTTTTGTTTCACGACAGGAACACTTTAACCCTTTGAAACCCAGTGGGAAGCATACTTCCCACCTCGAGAATTTTCAAATCTTCGAGTTTTTGCGAATCTTAGAAAAATATTTTCAATAAATGTTAGAAGGTAGCAGAGGTCCGTACAAGATTGCACGGATAATAGGGTATATGGAGGACGTTGAAAAATGCACCATGCCAAGTTTCTTTAGTCTAAAAAAGTTTTAACCGCAGTTTTGAACTGCTGGGTCATTCTATCAAAAACGTTTTTTAAAGAACCCAAGCAACTTTAAAAAAATCTACTATATGCCGTCTTGCAGAGAAATGTTTGCTCTACAAAACTGCTGATTTCAGAAAATTTCACATTTCGCTGTTGCGAAAATACAAACCATTTTTGGAAAAACACGAAAAAAACTGTTAAAAAACTGTTGCATGCCTACCAGTTATTTTTACGTGATTTAATGTATTTTCGAATGCTCTAAGTTTTGTCAGGAATACGTTTGGAATCTTTTTAACAAATGCATTTGGTAGAGCAAACATTTTTCTACAAAATGAGATGTTTCACAGCTCTGAGCGAATCGTGATAACTGATGTATACCAATTCTCCCGGATGTCCCAACACCAGTTTTTAACTGGTGCATACCTAGTGATCACGTGCTTTCTTTAATTGTAATTTAACCACATGCTTCCTAATGTCACCTAGTTAGTTTATACCAAGTTTCATCAAATTTGGTTCAGTAGAAAAAATTCGGGTATCAAAGGGTTAAATGTTTAAACATGATATTCGTCATCAGGAGCCCGAGTTCTACTACTGCTACTCTCGAACAATTGGGACAAAGTTGATGTAAACTCTGATACACTTTCAAAAGAATCATCGTGTTACTTTTTACAGTAACCAGAACATTGATCTATTATTTTCCTTTATCAAAATGATTCTCAATATGTCGGTTATCTCTTCGCTGTTTTCGAGAAAGATTACGTTAGTTTTTAGTTGGGATATGAGAGGTTCAATATCGCGGGACGGAAAGAGGCTTAGTGCCTTTAATAACAGAAAATGGAACTAAATGGTTAATTCATGTATAAATTTCAAGAAAGTTAGGCTTCTGTTTCAAATTCTTCATACGTAAGAAATGTAGAACTCAACTGTTATACTGCAGCACCAATGGAAAGCTGCTCCTTTCAGCAGTAGTGGACAAAGGTTAGACAAATAATATAAAAGATTAAAGATCCATTAGTCGAAGAAAAGTTATTGCATTTTTACTTCTCGGATATCAGCGGTACAATGGCAGTGTAAACTACTCACATATCATCGTAGGAAAATTATTTCTATTGGACAATTAATAAAAAACTAGGATTCACCTGTGCATGAACCGGGAATGGATCTGAATCGAGGAAATCTCGCCAATCATTGACAATTAGATCTTTATTGTCATACGTCTTTGGTAGTGATATTTTTTGTTATATAACAATTTTTAGAACTAAATGTAAAATAAAGTCATTTAGCGATTCAGGTCAAAAGCTCCTGCTACGATCCTATCGGATTCTATAAGATATAGGATATTATATTATTCCTACTATAAGATCCTACTAAATATTGACATATCAACGTAGGTTCGCATAAGAATCTGATTATAGAACTGTGTAACATTCCCTATATGATCCTACATAATCGATGATAAGAATCCTAAACTAAACTTTTTAAATATAAGTACTAATTACCACTTCAGATAATCTTGATTGCTTCTACCTCTTATTTAATTTAATTTTTATTTGGAATATAGAAATGAGAGATAATGTATCTCTTTTGAGAAACGAAATTTCTTGCCAAAATATTCGTTTCTCAAAAGAGATACTTTTTAATTGATTAAAACAGAGACATTGTAAAATATGGATTTGTATCTCTTTTGAGAATATATAATGTATCTCGTTTGAGACGTAGCCCAGAAATATTCCATCGAATATCTAATACTATATACAAGAAATGATTAGATGAAGCCGTTGTCTCTAGTTTATATGCTATAATTTTCAGCTTTTTATTTGCTTTCTTTTTCGTTTTATTAGAAAAGTAGTAAAAATATTTCGAATTTTCACCTCCAAAAATTATTAGCTTTGAAAAAAAACTCATTTTTGAATAAAAATTAATATTAGTGAAGCATTTTAATTTAGTTTATGAGGTTGTCTTAAAATGAATACGCCGGAGTGCAAAAATTCAGTTGGGTCATGAGAAAACCATTTCTTACGTCAAAAATTCTGTTTATATAGTTTTCTCGGATTTTTTAGACGATAGAGTTTTTTTTCATAATATGAACCCAAATTTCGACATGAGCTCAGTTGCACAGATAGAGACACATCTACACATGTGCTTTGGATGGCATGAATACATTTGAGCTTATCAAAGATCGAGAAAAGACGAAACATCGGTTCGATTTTGTCCAACGTTTGCTACAAGATCAAAATTGGGAAAATTGTTTCGCATGAAAAATTCAAACCAATCTCATAATGGATAGAGCACTAGAGGTGGGCAAGTCCAAGTTCGGACTTGAAGGTTTTTTTGATGGACTTGGACTTGACTTGGACTTGGGGACCTTTTTAAAAAGTCCGTTCGAAGTCCAAGGAGTTAAAATTTCTACATTCAACGATGGATTGAGTATAATCTGATATCTAATTTAATAATCTTTTTTTTGTGAAACACGCATTAATGTATGAATAAAATTTATTTACCCATCATATATGATTATGACGCTCAGGGCATTCAGGCGGACATTTGGTCAAAAACGCGAAGTTTACTTTTTCTTGATTTAAAGATCGTTCTATAAACTTCAACTGATGGTGCATGTAATGGCAAAAAAACTTTTGTACAAAGCAGTTTCCTTACGGAAAAAAGTTAGCTGAAAAATTCTCGCTATAGTTTGCTAGTTGCTTGGAAAGAGTTAATTCTCTCCCCGTAGATTTGGGTTTAGATCCAATCTCGGGGTATATTCGGAACCAGCACAACTTGGGCTATCTACCACCATCAAATATTTGTCCCTCATATGTTTAGGTGAAATATAAAATTAACTTCTTTCTAAAAAGATGCTTTTTTCAAAATGTGATCTCAGTACAAAGAGGTTCTGCAAGTTTCCGCAAGAAATGAAGGATAGTAAGTAGCTTAGTTAATAAACCTAGCTTTTAACTAGGTTACTTACTGTCCTTAATTAGGCTTATCAACTGAAAAATTAAATAGGTCTCAACAGGCTTTTAAATACCGTGGCAGCTAGCGCTAAAGTCGTTGGTCTGAAATGAGCTTTGGATAAAAATGTAATGGTTCATTTATTCTGAATATTCGTTTGCACATATTTTTGATCAACTCGCGGAACTCTGTCAGTTGGTGTATTTGAAAGAAAATTTCATTCGCCTTTCCTATTATTAACAGCAGTGTTCAAATTTCCAAAACCGGAAATTTGCTTCATAAATAAAGCAATTTCAGAAATTTTGACAATGCAAAACCAATAAAATGAGAAAATACCGAAATTACCATACATTCCAACATACAATACAGATTCATCCATGAACCAAATACAGCAGAAACTTACCAGAAATTACCTACATTCACTAATACCTCAAAACCAAATTTCCTGGAAATTTCGGTAATTACCCACTAACGAAAAAGAAAATTTCTCAGTAATTTCCGAAATTGCAAACATTTTCAAAACTGTTTGCTAAGAATTTACTACTAAAGTAAAAGGAAATTACGGAAAATACTCGAAGTCAACCAGCAAATATAAGGAAACTTCCGAAAATTACCACAACATCAGCGAGCATTTTCCATACACATTCCGAAAACACTCCATCCAGCAAAAGAAATTTCCGTAAACTTCCAAAGTCTATTGCGGCAATTACCCGAAATTTCCCACACTTTCTGTAAACTAAACGATAGCGATATGGTAACTACTAGGAAATTAGAGGAACGTTTGGTAATTATTGGGAAATTACTGAAATTTCTTTTATTTAGACACAGATATCCATTAGAATAGGCACCCCTATCTTCGAAAATACGGGAATTTTTGGAAATTTCGAGGAAATTTCGGTAATTACTGAGAAATTACTGAAATTTCTTTTATCTATTAGATAAAGATATCCATTAGAATAGGCACGCTTATCTCCGAAAATACAAGAATTTTTAGAAATTTCGGTAATTTTGAAGAAATTTTGGTAATTACTGGGAAATTCCCGAAATTTCTTTTATTTATTAGATAGAGATATCCATTAGAATAGGCACCCCTATCTTCGAAAATAAGAGAACTTAAAGAAATTTCGGTAATTTCGAGGAAATTTTGGTAATTACGGGGGAAATTTCTGAAATTTCTATTATTTATTAGATAGAGATTTTCATTGATCACGATGAAGTATCTACAGTCACTTTTGCTGGTAGCTCACTGGTTAATAAGCGTAATTTCTAACTAAGTCACTTATTCGCCGTCATTTTTTAAACTAGTTGATTATTAACCAGTTTTGTCTATCGGTATACATAGATGTAAATAAATACTATAGGTGTTTAGTTTCAGTATCTATCTGAAAATAATGGCATAATCATCATTGATATTCATTATTGATAATCATCATTGATCAATCATTGATAAATATAACAGGATAACTGTTACCTCTATATTATTATTTCTTCGCGGTGAAAAGTGAGTAAATGTAGTATTTAAATTACTTATGTTTAGTGATAAACAGAACCGAGTCATGAAATGCGATCGTAAGCAAACCTCGTAAGCAACCACTTGCTGGTTTGCTGGTTGGTTATGATGCATGCTAGCTAATAGGAAACACTTGACTTTAGGCTTTTTTTACGTTGAGCATCTATCTAACATGATACAACTCCATTATTTTATTTGAAAAATATCTATTGTCAGTACTCTAACTACATAGCACAACTAAACAGGTACTTAGTATACGAATGGTTGGTGAAAGTCTGATGAGTTTAATGTTTCAAGCGGAGAGCTCTAATGGTGATTATTGCTTCTTTTAAAATTGTTATAAATTTGTAAACATCATAGAAACTGTTGTATAATGGAGCAGGTGCAATTCGAATTATATCATCACGAATGTCAATCTAAACAAAAAAGAGGGCTGAGCAATCATATGAGCTAGTTGTCATATGATTTGTTAAAAAGTATGAAGTACTTACAACAACTCCAGTTTTTTCCATTTCATCATGTAATTGTTGTGCTGTTATTTCATTTGGTCTTATAGATATTTGTGCGCCACGTTGTCGAGGATCAGTTGGGGTTAAAGTTTTAAACGTACAGACACTATCGTTGTTAATTTCGGTATCAAGCAAGTATTGTAGATACTGTGTTAATATAATTGATTTAGACCGTAACTGCTCGATCCCAACTTCTTCGAATACCTAAATAAAACCGATAAATATCAATAAAGCAATATAGTACGCTGCTTTTTGTAGTTAAACATACTTCAAGACTGGCAGCCAGAGTAGCACATTGATGTATCGATGGATTTGAAATGCGGTATCCGTTCGCCCCCAATTCAGTATCGATAACTGTAAACAGAAGAACAAACACAACTCATTAACATGACTGCAAATTATATACGAACAGACTCTTTACCATCAGCCATAGCGAATCTGGTAGAATCACGATTTCCCCACCATCCATTCAGTTTGAATAATTTACTTTGAAAATGATTTGAATGAATGAATAATCCACCAATGCATCCTGCTCCACTATTTAAATACTGAAAACACACTTAAGTGACGAATATAGTTCATCTATTTAATACTACATACCTTATATGTACACCACACTGCAAAATCAACATTCCACTCGTGCAATTTCAATGGTATATTACCGACCGCGTGAGCAAGATCCCAGCCGATGTAGCAGCCCTAAACAAAAGACATTTTATATTTGGAAATCGATTGATAACACATACTTGTTCATGTGCAGCACGAGTGATTGTTTCAATGTCGAACAATTGTCCGGTGTAATAATGAACACCTCCTATTAATATCAAAGCTATCGATTCACCTTCACGTTTTAACACATCAAGAATGTCTTTTGTTCGAATATAGGTTTCACCCTAAAGTATTGACATGTGAAAAACTATCAGCAATTTCACACATAATGTAAAACGCAGTATAATTACCTCTCTTGATTTTACGATTACTTTCGACTCATTCGGATCATAACCACGTAATTCAATTTGTGAATTAATTGCATACTGTAATAAAGAAAAAAAAATAGCTGCATATTATTAACAAATAAAATTGACTTATTCTTACCTGGTCGCTCGGAAATGCTCGTTCTTCATACAAAATTTTGTATCTATTGCCTTTCGGTTGATAGAATGACATCTGTAAGACAAAATAAAACTTAAGTATTGCAAATCTTTGTCTGTCGATGTTAAGAATATCATTTACCATCATGAAATGTAAATTTGTTGACAATTGATTCATAACCCCAACCTCTTTCATATGTCCGCCGACTAATAAACTCATTTGTGGTATGCAAGGATAATCACATTTCGCCCATGGATTACTACCCAAAAAATGACCATAGACGGCACTAACAAAAGACGGAAGAAACATGAATCATCTTTGTACTTATCTCCATCATTATAAAGATTCCCGTGAGTTCCAATAATTTTAAATCTTTAAATTAGCGGACTCTCATCAACACATAAAGCTAACATCTAACAACCTCGACAACTACCTTGCCGCAAAAGTTCTTGAACTTACATTTTTGCCCAATCGTTCATTGATGATAAAACATAATTTTCTGCCCGTTTTGGCATCAAGCCTAATGACTGACCACATAAATACGTACATTCATCATCTGGATTCACCCTACTTTTATCCACTAGAAAACAAAATCGACAAACTAGAAAATATCCTATCTATACGAAATTACTTCTATCCTACCGTTTGGGAGATCATTCAATTTTGGATAGTGGAAATGCTTTCTCATATCACCAATTGGATCGTGTTCATCCATTTTTGTAGCATACTCTTTATTGTGTAGTGATAAATTCCACTCGTTCGATTTTTGATTTAAGAATTCTTGTGGATGTCGCCCATTAGTCAAATGGAAATAATGCTGGTCTTTCACTGCGCATGAAACTTGATCTTTATGTTCTATTGGCATCTTGCTGTTCTTGTTTTAATACTGTTTTGTAATAATCGAAGCTTTCAAACTCTACTGAAATCGTACTCTACCATTCTATAGTGAACTGTTGTTACTTTATATATACTCTTATCGATCTATGACATCCTCGTTTCATCTCAACAGGTAAACACTGATCACGTTGTAAATTCCGCTTTTGACTACGTACAAACGTCATATGTTTCATTAAATTAATGATTTCTTCGGGGAAAAATCTGCCTAGACAGAATGCGTCATATACTTAAACGAAAAATCACGTATTTGTGTTCTGCGAGTCATGCTTTACTATACAACTATTTCTTACAGTAGGAAGTATAACTGCTGCTTACCTGTATGCGTCATGTTCGATTTTCTCTTCGCAACTGGTGCCATTTTATCACTTTTATTAGTGGTCTTTTATCTGTTAAGCACACAATATATTTTCATATGCTTGAAATTCAACACCAAAAACACTGGCGAAACTCATTTCAACAGCACTAAAATAGAAATGAAGAGAAACGACTAAATGGCTGTGTAAACACTTCAAGAATGTTTGAAAGATGGAACACCTTTCTAGAGCACAACGCAGCTACACAAGCAGTTTCGTTAGATCAAGCTCACGGATATATTTGCTTTTCATACGATGAAAGAATGACCACAAGCCATTTTTAACTGTGGTAGAAGAACTGTGTAAAAGAATGGATGATCGATTCTACGCATACTTTCCTATAGAAGTATTATCCGTTCCAGAAGTCAAGGCACTCGGTTGTTTTTTGAATAACTTTTGCTGTTAACAAGATGAAGACCTGCGGTTTTCACCATTCGAAAGAGGAGACTTGGATGCATATTTTCATAGCCAATATCATTTCCAGATGAGTTTCTGAAATAGGTTTCCTAAGAGATCTTTGGAAAACTATGTCGTCTATAAACATTTTCCAATAGAATTGTATTGCTGATTTCTTATGGACTGATAGCTCAGGGTGTCCACTTCAAAATGAGAGTAAAGGGAGACCTTGATTTTCCACGGTTCGGGCGTTGTATCGAATTTTCTATAAGTCCAAGGACTGGTACCCGGTGACTATCGGTAGCCTTAAAGACGGGTGGACTATGGGTAATCGACCATGCTGAGTTTCGTGGAAATATTTATTTTTCGAAAAAGTTTTAAAAATCTACCGAAAAGCCAGTTTTACGAAAATTAGGGTTTTCAGGCTGTTTTCACCTTATATTTAAAAATTCACTATTCACTTAAAAAACATCAGAACAGGTTCAAATTCTCAGGATATGATTAATATTGCCCGCTAAATGTGATTAAAAGGTCGAAAAGATCTAGAAGCATGCTTTTGCTAATAGGTTTTCGAAAAACTCTTGTGAAAAATCTAAGAGCTCTGTAAAATCTATTTTGAGAGCTCCTATGAACAGGATATAGAATAGCTTAAATACTCTACATTCTGAAGTTTTGACCTTGTTCTGAAGTTTTTTAAGTGAATAGTGAATTTTTTAATATTAGGTAAAAACAACCTGAAAACCCTGATTTTCGTAAAACTGGCTTTTCGGTAAATTTTTAAAACTTTTTCAAAATAAATAAATATTGTAGTAAATAAATATTTCCACGGAGCTCAGCATGGTCGATTACCCATAGTCCATCAGTTTTTAAGGCTACCTATAGTCACCGGATGCCAGTCCTTGGACTTGTAGAAAATTCGATACACCGCTATCAGTCCATAAGAAACCAGAATACAATTCTATTGGAAAATGTTTATAGACGACATAGTTTTCCAAAGATCTCCTAGGAAACCTATTTCAGAAACTCATCTGGAAATGATATTGGCTATGAAAATATGCATCCAAGTCTCCTCTTTCGAATGGTGAAAACCGCAGGTCTTCATCTTGTTAATAGCAAAAGTTATTCAGAAAACAACCGAGTGCCTTGACTTCTGGAACGGATAATAGCTTTTCTCATAAATACTCAAAAGCAGAACTGCTTTTTTTTTTATTGTCTGTGTGTATGAGACGACGAATTCTTTCGTCATCAAATCATAAACTGCATATAACAGTAACAAGATTATTTCAACTCCTTCACGACGTTGTGTTAAGATATTAGTATTGATAATAAAAGGCATGAAATATTTCAGTGAAAATCAGTGACATGATTTGACTGGCTATCAGACGAAGTAATGAAATGATATTTATTCTGTTTGCTTACGAGGGAGAAGAAATTTGCTTTTTCTTAACATGTACACATGATATTTATTTTACTTTATTTAGTTTATAGTCGATAGAGCAAGAAAGAAAAACATTTGGTTGTCATGCTTATATTTTGAAAAGGTCGTGTTGTAGTGCGTAGCTGCTTTTACTTAGTTTTTGTCCTTTCTTTGCTGTTATTCGTAGAAACAAAAACAAATATTCCTATTGGATTGAAGGGAAAAAACATGTAATTATGCAAAAACGACGATTTGTCACAAGTTGAGATATACCCCAAAGAGAAGAAAAAATGTTGTGATCGAGCCACACCAAAGTCCTTTTCAGCTAGGAATCATACATCAAGGAAAGGCAAGCAGGCGGACCACAACAAGTTCAAACAGATTTATCTGCTAAATCTCATACGTTTTTCTTCAGGTTTTTCTTCTTTTTCTGTTTTCCGTTTCGTTCTTTAGGTTAGAAGTTGTCCGTTAGTCATAACATTCTTTTGACCTTCCTCTAAGAAGAATAACAGGGAAGGGGATGAAGCAATCATAGGTGAAGATTTTGTCGACCGGTCCGGGAAGGCCGGTCAGCCGGTTATATATTTTACCGGTCGGTCATATATACTGATCGGGCCCGACCGGCGTCCCAGTAAAACAAAGCTTTTCATATTTCAGATTAAGAAAGTTAGTTTGGTGTTCTCTTTTTTGCCAACAGTCTCCGAGAGCAGGACTGGTAATCTCCACTACGTCAATATTCCATTCGTTTTTCTTTCTTCTTTAATGTTTGTTGTACTATTATCGGTAGGCATGCACCAATACAGTATATTGGGTCCCAATAATATTGGTCACCCAATCTATTGGGAGCAATAATTATCGGTCGTCCAATATATTGGGTTTTCGCAATATTATTGAGTATGGGTCACTTGAGGTCGGCCTACTTTTACAGTACGGAATCATGCTTTATATCCCGTTTTGAAT
>CAJNOQ010005702.1:0-14811 GCA_905250885.1 Didymodactylos carnosus | reverse complement strand
TTTGTGTAGCCATTTAATGCAACGAAGCAAGTAAAATGAACAAATAACTCTCAAGATGTCGCTAAAAGTAGTATAACACAGTACTGTTTTGTACCCGTTTTTCTCTGCGAAGGAGTGAACATCACAACAGGCATTTATATACCATTCGATAGCCCTTTTCAAGGGCTACATTCTAGACTATTTGTTTTTGAAAAAGGAGCAACTTCGATTTTTCACCTAATGCCCGCCTAGATGCCCACTGTGTAGGGGTTAGATCAACTTGTGAATTATTCGCAGATAATGTGTCTTTCTACATAACCGCAACTGGCAGTCAACGGCAGTCAAAGTTATGAATCAAGATCTTGCTGAAATCGCTGCATGGTCAGCCAAATGGGCACTGTTTTTAAATGTTAAAAAGTGTGCAGGAATGTTGTTTACGCTAGATCCGCTGTCTACAGCTCCACCATTAGTTATTAACAGCATCAAGTTAGCTTTTGTGGATAAACACACTCATTTAGGTCTAATACTGACACCTAATTTGAGTTGAAAAGAACATATAAATAGCGTTGTAGTTAGGATTCGGGTTATTTTCGTTTTTTGACTGGCTTGCTGTAATGAAGTTTAGAGCCGAATGTGTGAGGTTTGTAGAGCTCGCCGAGTTCTGCTTGAGTCCATCGAGAGTGGGGTTGGGTCCAGTTATGTGGCGCATCCATTCAGGAAATATTCGAATCCTGACCTAAGATATCCTACGTCATATTTTTAATACCACTATAAATTTCAACCATTTTTAGTGGAAAATGATAAGTGGTTTACAATGATTGTTGAAGGTACTGAAACCGTATTATATTACGCTTGTTATCTTCTCGAACGAATTTTAACATTTTTGTATGCAGCTCTCTATTCACAGCAGGATAATTACGCCATTTTACGACATCGACTTTAATAGCCTCTTTTTCAACTGTTTTCACGAAATGTTTTGAAAAAGTCAACACAAGTCATTCACTTTCCACAAAGCCGGCCATATTTACCGAATGTTTTTGCTTTTTGTAGAAAATTAACTTTAAATTTCACCATGCCGAGTAAGCGAATCTAGAAAGATAATCCCAAATAAATTTTAGTCTGACTTAAGCGCTCACGAGATTAAAAAAGAAAACATCAATCAAATCAATAAGCTTACTCGACGTTTTACTTAAAACGCACAGAAAACTTTAGCTCCTGTTCCTTCTTTTCGCGGCAGAAGTACCGCTTCTGCTGATCTATGAGTTAGTGTTGCCCTTTTACTCGCTCTCTTCTTCATATAAGTTTTGCTTCTTTTTCAAGCCTTTTTTCTGTCAAACTCGAATTACTTTTACACTCTGCTAGTCGCATATTAACGTACAGAAGGCTACCTTATAAACTATTGGTTGCATCTTTTGATTCTTTTTTCCTCTTTCCTTTCGCTTTCACTTGATAAAACCTGAACACTTCGGTATTGGGCGATTTGCACAAATCCTCATCCACAGGCGATAGGCAAATTATACTTACCCCATTTTTCCGTATCTTGTGCACAGACGGACGGACAACCATTTTATAACATCCTAGACTAAAGTCAAGGGAACAACAGTTAGACGCAATTGAGCAAAAATTAGATGGTCAACAGAAGGCTTAGAACAACTACAGTCGTGAATAATTTTACACGTTTCCAGTATGATTCTGCATCAAACTTTAAAAAATATTAGATAATGGTGATGGTTATTGGTGTACGCAAACAGGAGAAATAACGCGAGGAACCATGAAAATCATAGAACACACGTTTTTCACTGTGCTGCTTTTAAATTTCTCACCCATCATCACCTAAGTAATACCACACTTCATTCTCACCTCGTGCATGAGAAAATATACCTCTGATATGAGACGGAGTAAAAATAATGCTCGAAAGTAGGTATACAGTTATGTTTGTATAGGTAAAAAAAAGAGGAATCCAGTTTAACGTAGAAAGTGTATCAAAGTCATAAATAATATAGTGATCACTCATGCAAATAGAGCATATGTGGCATACGCACAATTTTTATTCCGATATTATTCTACGTTGCACATCAAATAACAAGTATAATTTAGAATCCACGGTAAACTATCGTCAGAATCATGAACAATTAACTGTGAACGGGTTTCATTGAAATCAATAAAAGCGTATTAGCAGTACTGATACTTACGTCAGTAATTGAGAATTTTAGAACAGCGAAGAGAATAATCAGTTTTTCATGTTGTAGCGAAAAGAACTGTACCTCCTCACCCTCTCCCTCACTATAAGCATTTTCAGATTAAACCTTAAAGATGAAGCCATATCCTATTCTGTACGTGATTTTTTCTGTAAACATAGAGAGCTATTTCGAAAGAAAGATTCTGAAGTTCAGAAGAAGTAGAACTTTTTTCTCTAGAGAACTAAACTTTTGACACGTTCTTGGATATTATCAGACTACATCGCATTGTTATAACATATTCACAGAGAACATTTTTTGAAAGATTGTTTACGGTTAAATTAATTAACGTAAATTAACACCTTTCTTTTGAGATAAGGCTCCATGTTTGAGGAAAAAATTCTATACAGAGTGATCCATATCCCATTGAATTACCTTAAACATGATACTGCAGAAACACAGGATCTGTCTCCGTATTTTAAAGCATCAGAGGATGGAGTGGCCCAGCCAATATGAGAGTGAGTCACGAGTGAACATTTCGCCGCTATTTTAGTAAAATTCTGAAATACCAAATATTCATATACGCATACGCATGTAGCAGTAGAGACACATGCTCTATATCCCGACCGAAATATATATCCCATTTTGATCAAAATATTTCCTGATCGTGAGATGGTGAGTGATCATACAAAATTATTAAAATCGCTTAGCCTTCACTAGCAGCAGCTAAGACAACAGCACAAAATACCCTTTTTTTAAGTGGAAAAGTGCTCCGAACGAAAGACTATGCTGGTAAGAGTACTAATTCGTCTGAACGAACTCCACGCTTTATTATTCAATTACAAACAGTTAGTCTACGTAAGCCTCGATCAGAGTATAACTGAGAAAACAGTTCCTCGATTCTGCTATATACAAAAGGAAAAGAAAGAGGACAATAACTCAGTTTATGCTGTAAAATCGGCTATCGGTCTAATACTGAACATGTGATTGCAGATAATGACTTTGAAATTGTTTACGAGAAAAACAAAGGTACGAATTGTTAGTTAAAGAATTATTAATCATTCGAATTTGTTTACCCATGCTCAGAGGGACCTTTCCCAAATGATAAATTGCTTTCCGTCCGAAATCTAGTGGGTTATAGGTTATCGATGATGCTGGATCCGAATATCAATATGAGACCTGCTGATAGGCCTGCCAAGTACCGGTCTTCTCGAAAACCAGTTTTTCAGAAACTCTAAAATATTACCAAAACATTTCTTAGCAAGGCATAATTGTAGCCCGCAAATTTCTGATTAAGATGAGACGTCTCCCAGCTCTACAAGACCTTTCTTTGAAAACTTATAAAATTTACAAGAAAAGCCGAAATTAATTTCTTATATCTGTAGCCCTGAGCTGACAATGAACATTTAGGGCTTTTCTTGTAAATTCCATAATTTTGCAAAGAAAGGTCGTGTAGAGCTAGGAGACGTCTCATCTTAATCAGAAATTTGCGGGCTACAATCACGGTTTGCTAAGAAGGTTTTGGTTATATTTTAGAGTTTCTGAAAAACTAGTTTTCCAGAAAACCGGCACCTGGAGAACCTACCAGCAGGTCTCATGTTGATATTCGAATTTAGCATCATCGATAACCTATAACTCACGGATGGAAAGCGATTTATCACTTGGGAAAGGTCCCTCGTTAGTGGTACGGTAGTAGACACAAATGCTCGAGACATAGTCCAGAAACATAAAGCCCAATCGGGATATAAATTCGTACTTACGAGCAATGAACACAATATATAGAAATCTCCTGTTCTAATTTTCTGTGTCCTCTTCTTCTATTTCACTTGGTATAAACCCTGAATTGTTCAAAAAAGCTACAGTATACTAATACTCTTCGGATACTTTTTATTTCTTTTCCAGACAATACCATTACTATAGTTTGACAAGTAACCATGGTTGCCAAGGCTGAATTTATGTACCAATTTACTACAATCAACGAAGGTCGTAATATCACTGCAGATCAAGCTTGGATTTTTTTTCTTAAAGCTGCTAGAACATACTCCGAAGAAATGCGCGGAATCACTCAAGCTAAAAAAGAAGAATGTGAACGAGCAAATCAACCGTGGTTTAATGAAAAATTTAAAGCAGTGGATAATGGTAATGATATTAATGTTGAACAAGCATGGAAGTTATTTGAGGAGTACCGTAACCATATGAGAGAAGAATTTGCTAAAATAAAGGCAACTGTCGAACATCCACGTGGAGTAGTTCTAGAAGAAAATGGTTCAATTAAATGTTGAACACATACAAAAAACTGAACTATCAACATGATGTGTTTCTATCAAAGATGACCTTGAGTCAACATAAAACGTTTTTTTTTATTATGTAAAACAGTACAAAGAAGAGTTTGCTTAGAACTTTATCTAACATTGAGCACAGATTACATTCACAGAGAAAAACACAGTTGTGAAAAAAATATTATACACATATTGGAATAAATCGATTAGAATGCAAGTACACTGCGCGAATATTGTAAGTGTAGAGCTGGACAAATTAGAGTTTCTCAAGTCTTAAGTCGAATCAAGACAAGTCAGGTTGGAAAATGTATCTAATATGATGAATCAAACTTGAAAAAGCTTGCTACGAGCATGCAAGTACCGCGGCAGACCAAAACTGATGATACTAAGATGGTATATGCTGAAGCTTAAGGAGAATCCGACACCCTTTTAATTTCATTCTAAGTTTCTGAAGGTCGTCACAGTCTCGGCGATTTTCCAGAAGTAAGTTTAGCAGTGGGTTTCGAAATATGATACATTTTTGGTTTAGTGTGTGTTCTGTTCTGATCTACCTAGATCGACGAATCGTACTAAGATCGTACGAGAAGTTAAAAGTGATATGATTCGTACTGTAGGATCGTATGATTTCTTATAGTACGATTTTGGTATAGGTCTGATTATATGACGGTCGAGTATTTCGTATGAAATCGTGTAGTACGATCCGTACAAAATCGTTTGATAAAATTTGTACGTGATCATGTTCTACAATTTCATATAATTTAAGTCGAAATTGTACTCTTTAGATCATTTTTTTTGCTTTTGCTGCGATTTATACCTGAGATGTTAAAAAAGCTCAATTTCGAATTCAAATGACTTGTTTAGTGTTAGAAGTATATTGCTGCAGAAAATTCGTTCTAATTTCATAGCACTTTCATAGTACTAAGCATACCAACTGCTTAGCAGCCCATCTACCATCCTCGCGATGTTGTGCGATGCTCAACTCATTTATTTGCTTTTGTTCTTTCTTTAAACTGATCTCTGATTATTTGATAACATAGTTTTAGTATGTCATTCAGAATTCAGAAGAAAGCAGCGCTGATTCAGAAGATTAGGGTCAGTAGGAAACCTTTCGGTTTACTGTCAGTGCGTTTTTAACTTGAGAGCTATGTCTATAGAAATTTAGTTAGTTTGATGACAGAACTGCGCGGATCATAGCAGCGTATAAAAGAGAAAATTACTTGCTGGCGAATTCTAAAAAAAAATGCATCTTAAGTGGCAGTTTTTCAGACTTATTCTTAAAAGGACTGCTTCTCACACTCCTTTCTCGGATCTCCATCATTTTTGTTTATGAAATAAGCACATTCTTTCATCTCTCTCGATTCACATTATTTTTGACATGAGTAAGTTCTCTTCTTTTATTTATTTGATATTAATAATTAATTAACAAAAACTAGTGATGTTTCGTATCTCGATGTTACTTTTTCAGATATTAAATTTAAGACAAATGACTTAACATATAGTAACCTACAAGTAAAAATAAGAACAAATCAGACTATGTTTTTCTTCTCTTTCTTAGTCATTCTTTGATAGTGATACGGAAAACAAGACGATAAGAGAGATATGCCGAAAAATGTTAAAAAGAAAAATATTAAACGACTAATATTAACCTTTTGGCGCCGGAATTTTTTTTGAAAAAATGAAAATTTTTTCTTTCAAAAAATGTCTGAAACAAATTTTATTGTTATATAGAAGCAATGATAAGAAACTTCAACACGCACATATGCGTGTGCTGGCATCAAAGGGTTAAAAATCAATTAAATAATTTTCAGCCTGAACTACTACATATTCTTCTTATTGTAAGATAGAAAGTTATTTAATTATTCTTCAGAAAAAAACGAACATTAAAGCTGGCGATGAGGCCAATATTAAAGCAGTTTTTAGTCAGTCAGGAAAATATTTAATTATTTTAAACAAAGGAAAAATATTTAAATAAAAAAAAAATACTCAACAGAGTAATATTTGAATAAGATGGAAAAATATTTAATTGATTTTTAATATTAGTTTAGTAGTTTTTTTTAGTATTTTTTAATATTAGATCCGGTAATAGCTAGATAGGAATTTAATCCTTTTCCGTATCAGTATCAATGACTAAGAAAGAAAAGACGAAAAGAATAGTCTGGTTTGTTCTTATTTTTACTTGTAGGTTACTATATGTTGAGTCATTTGTCTTAAGTTTAATATCTGAAAAAGTATCATCCAGATACGAAACGTCATTAGTTTTTGTTAATTAATTATTAATATCAAATAAATAAAAGAAGAGAACTTACTCATGTCAAATATCAATCCATCTTTCTTATCAAGACAATAATTCACATTATTTTTGCAATGCTCTGTCTGCTGATTTTCCGTCTTATGACAGTCATGTTGCTTTTATTTTTAAATTCTTTTTTCCTGTTTTGATGTGATTTATTCAATGAACTGAAATATTTTTACAGTGTTTTTAACCCAGCGACTCTTTTTCTAAACCTTTTATATCTTCTATTCATGATAGATATTTAATATATGCATTGTCAAAGAGCACATAAACGACAAGACAGACGAATAAGAGGTACATCATGTTATTCTTGCTAGTTTGTTGTTTGCGTTGTCATGCATTCAAAAGTGATGGAGAGTCATTCGCAGATATAAGTTCCTAAAGTCAAGGAACCGAGCGAGTGTAGACGAGCGTTACCTTGCTCATACCATACCTCTCTACTTCATTATTCCTATTTTCTCCTTTCGTCCATTTATATGACGTGATTTTTCTCGTCGCTTATAGAATGTGTCTATAAAGCGACATGCCCTGTCTGTGGAGAATTTTATATTGGAAAAACATATAAACGTTTTTGTACACGAACTGGTGAACATCTGAACGAAAACCAAACATGGAAAACTTACAAGCAACCATGATATCGCTCAGTTCTCCTAGTACTCACAGCATAGGTCTAAAATTTGTGTGTAAGAATTTATATTTATAAACTCTTAATCATGGTGAGCCAAGTTAAGGGTATTGCAGCCGCCACTGTACTAAAGTTTTTATATCACTCTGTTTTTGTCTGTAAATAAAAGCATATCATCTTTTTCCTAGTTTAATAACCGTAAAATTGAAATAACATTAGAAGAAATTTTATGATAAATAAAAGAGAAAGATCAATTGTGTATAATTTATTCTTCTGCTGAGCACGATAGAGTTTAGCTCTGAAATTAATCCTGCGTGAATTAAAAAATGAAAGTAACTAAATAGAAGATATGTGTCATCTATACTGCGTTTGTGTTTGTAATCCAATTACCCATTCTTTACAATACGGTATTGTAAAGAATGGGTCTGATTGTTAATCAGCCTGTAACGAGGGCTTGTTATAAAAATCTATTATCAACGTGAACATCATGATGTCTCTGATTTACTTAGTGAGACATTATTTCGAGGATATTAAAGTTCCTCTTTTCAAATAAATATGTCTTTCTAATAATCTCGCTTTCCTCTTCCTTTTAGATTACAGATGGTATACATTTGTCGTTATACTAGACATGTTTGTATCATCGGTGATTAGAGTAAGACTCGAAGATTGTAAACGTTACTGTCGTATTTGTCTCCTTAGTTAAAATATAAATGATGCCGACAACATCAGTGATAATTACAATTTTAATGCTCATTGGCAAAGAAATTTCACTATATTTTGGAATATCATTATTCATCTTTGGGTTATTAGGTAATATACTTAATATTTGTATATTTTCCATAAAACAATTACAGAAATGTCCATCTTCGTTTTACATTATTGTGTTATCTATAGTCAATTCAATACAGTTATTATTTGCATTATTAGTACGGATACTAGCTGACGGTTTTGGTGTCGACGGATCAACAAATAGTGTTATTTATTGCAAAATAAGGTATATAATGACACCCGCAGCATCCTTATCATCCATTTCAATCACTTGTCTCCTAGCATTTGATCGCTATGTCAGCTCATCGAGGTCTGCATATGTGCGCAGTTTCTCAAATATGCAAGTGGCCCATTATTCAACGTTGATTGTATGTTCACTTTGGTCATTTGTTAATATACCATCGTTGATTTATTACGATGTGATACGTAGTGCTAATGGCATATTGGCATGTACAATTGTTTCGAGTCCTTGGAAAGAGTATACATCCTATTTTCAGATACCGATGCTTTATGGCATTGTGCCCATCATCCTACTATCTGTATTAGGAACTCTAACAACCAGAAATCTTTATATAATTAAACAAAAACATCTAAGGCAATCTCACCGAACATATGTGAATGAACAAACGACAAAGATGATTTTAATGCAGATAATTGTTTTTATTTTATGTAAGATTCCGTACTGTGTGCAAACTGCATACACACTATTTACAGCAAAACTAGCGAAAGATGCGTTACGTACCGCACAAGACTCTCTGTTTGTACTAATAACACGTTACATTTTTACGATTGAATTTTGTTCTCCATTCTATATTTTTATTTTATCTTCTAAAACCTTCCGTGAACGGTTCATCGTTATGATTAGAAAACTGTGTTGTTTCGATTACAGGGCAAATCAAGTTGGAATACCACCTACGAATGTTGAACGACAACCGAAACAAAATGCTGTTGTTATTCAAACATAAAATGTGGTAAATGAAGATACAACAATAATCCCCAAGCACGTAGAAAATCCTAGGTATTTCCAAAGAGAAGAAGGATATTCAGCACTAGCTTTATGAAATTTATACTACACATTTTAAACCATGAACGTTTCTCAGTATATCGTAAAACGTTATGATTAAAATCTTCTTTCTTTGTTACGTGTGACACGCATTCATTTCTCAATTTGCTTGTTTGCAGACTGAGCTTTTTTCGTTCGTGCTTTGCTTCTGTATTGTATTTAACCAACTGAAGTTTTCTTTTCGCTGAACCACAGAGATTCAGCGATGTATAGAGTTACTTTGACAGCGTCATACTGCTGAACAAAAGCTTCGATTAAATCATCCACTGTATTTCATGATGCAAGTTTTAATAGATTTCACACAGTTTCATCGAGAACGCTTAACAGATGAAAATGTGGATTTTACTCTAGATTATTATCTGACCGCAGACATCATCATTACCTATTAGAGATCTCCGATCATGAGCCTCTAGCTTGACTCTTCGATGTCCTCCGTTTGTTACAAAAAAATAACACAAATATAATGCCTCTCTCTCCTTTCTCGCAGTGTGAAAATATATAACAATAGTAGAAAAGAGAGAGGAGTGTGGAAGTACGTGATGAGATGATACAATAAAATGGTACGATGAAGAAAGGATATATGACCAAAACAAAGATAAGAGGATGATTATCGCATCTTATGTGACAGGCTTAGCCTGCAACAATACCAAACCCACGTTTTCATTTAGTAGCCTCATATACAAGGTAGGAAACCCTGCATTTACCGTAGTCAGAAAATACACTATGATCCTTTTAGATTTATACATGATAATAGTATATGGGCCAGTGTATCAAATGAAGAACGTCAGCGACTAGTAAGAAACTATTATTCTTACCAGCTACCAGTACGATAACAAGTATCAGATTTTACTATCCCTGCAACATCTGGTCGAGAACCCGGAAAGCCAAGCGTTCGGGTTCAGCCCCTGCGTAATTTTCGCCAGTCTGACCAAGTCAGATTTCAATGCGTTCGAATCACGTTGGGTCGACAACAAAAGATGATCCATGCCGGTTTCTGGCAGTTGCTGGTGTTGATCTTAAGCTAGGAGAAAACTGTTTTGAGTATTGAGAGATCTGCTTTATGCTACTTCAATACTTGTCATAACTAGGATTAAATATAAATATAATTACGAGAAATATATTTGCTTCTTTTTTTTATGTACTCCAGCGTAGGCACGCAACGGTTATTTTATCGGGGCTCTCGAGAGTAGTAGTTTTAAAAATCGGAGAAACTTTTCAAAAACCTTTCGAGTCGGCAGTCTGGTGCAGAAATATCTGCTCTATCAAATAAGACGTTGCAGGCTTTCTCACGATGGTTCATAGATGAGATACAAAGCTTTCTGTTGAAAAAGGGACCGGTTATTAACCGGCGGTTAATAACTGGTCCTATTTTAGGAAAAAATAACTCATATCTCATCTACGAACCATCGTGAGAAAGCCTGCAACGTCTTATTTGATCGAGCAGATATTTCTGCACCAGACTGCCGACTCGAAAGATTTTTGAAAAGTTTCTCCGATTTTTAAAACTACTACTCTCGAGAGCCCCGATAAAATAACCGTTGCATGCCTACTTCAACGTGGCAGAGAACGAAATTTTGGTCTTGCTAGAAGAAGACAGTGGCTCTGTTTGTTTTATTATATGATACGATAAAAGACGCTCGCAACATCTTTGAAATTCATGGAGAAAAAGCTTGTCGTTTTCTTCGTTCTTCTCAACTCAAGCACGAAAGCAGCTGGAAAAGTGCAGTTTTCCTCATTTTCCATAGAAAATTCAACTGTATCGACTCAAAGACGAGGCTGAAAAACACTGGAATTTTTAAGTAGTGCATCTGATAGAACTTCAGCGATGAGAACGCTGTCTTTTGGCTTTCTATAGCAACCTCTATGTTTCAACCATGTAGAAAATAGTCCTATATGATCACTTCAACTATGGAAGCTCGAGATCACTAATTTCCGCTGGTATCGACTTGTATCGATTTTGCTGGGACTTGGCTCCATCTCCTTATGCCTAGTAATTTGAAGAAGCTTTTAGATATAGATTATCACCCACAGTGTGCCTCACGCTCTACTTCCTAGAAGGGTAACGGAGATAAGCAAGCGACGTTTTATAGAAAAATTATCAGTTATCCTACTTTACGTCGTGCAATAGAAACCATCTAGGATGGTGAGTACGGATTCAAATGGGATCAAACTTCCAAGGTATCATGCGAACAGCGTCTTCCATCAACCGACAGTAAAAGAAATCGTAAACAGATGCTTCAATTAAAACGGCTTTTTACAGAAACTTTGAAGATCCGAAGCAATCAATTAAACGTCGACGGCCAGGTAGATTAAAGACGGAGTTATCGTGACATTTTGAGTAGCCACGCTAGTGATTCCACTTTGAAACAAATAGTAACAGGTGCTTCATAATATTTGAGTCTCACAGTATTTTGACTATAACTTTTTACTCTTCTAAGCTCAGCCATAACTTTTTCTCAAACGATGCGCCATTGAATATACAGAAATGTACTGACTGTTTCATTCTAGAATAAAGAAGTGAGAGACTATGTGAAAAACAAATTAAATTTAAAAACCACCACCTGTCTGTCTGCTACATGAAAATGATAATTTGTGGCAAAATGACTAAAAGCAAAGACATTCCCATGGAGTGTTCATGTGTTCTTGTTTTTCTCAATCTAATTTAAGTCGTCTTTTCTGTCTTTAAATATCAAATATGATATGAATGTCTTTTGAGAACTAATTTTGTGCTTCATCGTTGCATACGTGGATTATCACAGTGACGTCAAAACAACACCGTTTTTCTATTGATCTTAGAAAAACATCATTCTCTGTTATTTATGCTGACTTTAAAAAGATGTTATATATAGCTAATCTTTCAACATTTTATACGGGAAGCGATCAAACATTAGCAACGAGTTTAGCAAAATAAATGTTGATTTTACATGAAATTATTGTTTTTAGAACACATGGATTTGTTAGATTTAATAAAACCACAGATGATTTTCTCTCTAGCTCGCTCGAGGACCACATGCCGGTATCTAAATTCAATACATTTTATAATGTAAACGATCCACCCACAGATCTATGTTTTTTAAAAATCAGTAATTTCATGAAAAATCAACATTTATTTTGCTAAAATCGTTGCTAATGTTTGATCGATTTCAGTATAAAATGTTGAAAGATTAGCTGTAAACCATTAGGAAATTAGCAACAGCGGTAGCTCAAAGAAGATAAATCGTCTGATAAGCCTGACCAAAGTGAAGCACCTCATATCTGCTGCGCTAGTCAATGAAATGGAAAATAGTGTTGTGTTGACGATATAAGAGACAAGAAATAAAATTACTAATGACTTCCAGCTGACAAAGAATTGGAGTAGATCTGGCCTCGCATTGGTAACAGCTGATTTCTCTCGGTTTAAAAGCACATAACACCTGTAATTGTTATTCGAAATAAACTTAATGTCATAGTCGACGCGCGTTTAGTCGCTGTAGTATTTGAGAGAATAGTTTGAGATACAATTCTCGAATAAATAAAAACTTTTTAATCGTTCGGCTAGCATTGATAAACGTAAAATCGATTTGTCTGTTTGGCATTGCATTGCACCAACAATGAGTGAGCTCAGTAGACAAGAACATACTTTTTGTAATATCGATTGATGTCTTTAGCACAGGCCCAGTTACCTTAAAAATATATCTTACTGTTTTTCAAGTGATCAGAGCAAGTCTTTTTATTCTTGTCTGCTTAGGAAGATTCCACGTTCTGTGACACGTCTTCTGATACCTCAGCAGTCTGATTCAAAGACGTTCTGCTTACTGGAAAAAGAAATTCTGTCAAAGGAGAAAAAAACCAACGTAGAAGTTGGAAGAACAAAATAGATTATTTGTGCAAGAAAAACGCATGCCAAAAGCCTAAGAGAAAAAGAAAGACTTCATCGAAGTCGAAACTCTTACAAATCATTTTGTAAATTATAAATAAACCATAGGAGAGTAAAAAATTTCAACTTAAAGAAAAAGAAAGAAGGAAGGTAAAAAACATAGGACGATGTCTGTGGAGAAAACCTTGAAATGTTATATATGGGAACGCTTTCGTCGATCATTACTGCAGAAGCAGAAAGACAATCACAACCAGAAGGTAAAGTAATATATGTTCTCTAATAAATTCACTTCATTGACATTTATTTTCCGAATATCTTTCAGTAATGTTCGAATTTACTTGCTTGTTGGTTTATTTCCTGATTTGGAAATTTCAGGATTTTCTTTTTCTGGAAATCTGAACATGCCTGTTAAATATATGTGCTCGAGGTCTTTTGACAAAGTGCCATGACTGTTTTTTTCAGGTTCTGATCAATGATTCGGAATTTACAAAAAAGGGTCAGAAGTTGGAGTTTTGACCAAAAATTAGATTTCTCCGTAGATCTTAAGAGCATTAGATGCCCTCAGAACTGCAGCTAAAATGGATGTTTCTTTCACAAGCTATTGAAGTCTCAAGAAAAGTAGATTATTCAGTTCGCAACTATCGTTCTGGGATCTCTGAAAAGCCCCAAAAAAGATTTGTGCTTCAATCTTACTCATTTTAAAAAGCTTGGAAATGGAACTGACTTTCAGCAGGTGATAAATTGCCGTAACACATAAACAAATCAGCAGTGGGAGAGAAATCGTCAAACCGAAATTATGTTCGTCCCACGGGAATTTTGCTAAGAAACTAGTACAACTCACTTTTGAGTGGAGAAAAAACTGCAATATGTCAATTTTGCCTTTTCCATCAGTCCCGCACGGGAATTATGCTCCTTTGTGTGAGAATCATGCTCAATCAAGAAAACATCAGAATTTTCTATGCTTTCATACAGACTTTATGGTCTAGCTCACGAGAATAATGCTTTTACCCGGGAATTATGCTGTTTTGTGTGAGAGTTATGGATATTATCCCCAACATATTACGCTATCTTCATGAGAATTCTGTATGTCTTCATAGAAACTTTATTGCCTAGGCCACGAAAATAATGTTTTTACGCGAGAATAGTGCTGTTTTCTCAAAGAATTACGCATATAGTTTAGACGAGATTGTGGTCTCGGCACGAGAATTTTGTGTCTATGAATTATACGAAAAGCGTTCTGGTTGGCTTGAGAATTTCTCGGGTGACTCCAGGAGGATTTATTCATATTGTTCGGGAGAATTGTCGTGTTTTGGAGTGATAATTGTGCTTTGGGTTACTGCTGATTGTGTTCTTAAGAGGGGTAGATTTATGTGGTCATCAGTGTGGGAAAGATGGTGTTTCTCTATGTATGGTAGAGAGTTTGGTGAATGTTTTGTTGTAGAATGAAAACGTGTACATTTTCTGCGTGTGTGAGTGTGTGAATGCATAGGGTGTACTTTACAGAAAGGCTCTTACCACTGAAAGAATTTTACATAGTATAGTGTGAAGAATATATATGAGTCAATTGCAACTTTTTTGTACAATGACATTTTTGAAGTATTTTTGCTACTAACACCGTTGTTGTGAATGGATTTTCAAAGTTTCTTTTTATTCTCTATCTCAGACCCTAGCCACACTACCATAAAAATTTCGTAACAATATGCCGTCAACTAACTGAGTTACGTGGGTCAAAAGTGAAAAATACCCGTTTTTTCGATGAGTCATCGACCGA
>CAJNOQ010005701.1:0-14812 GCA_905250885.1 Didymodactylos carnosus | reverse complement strand
GAAAAGTCAGTTTTATGAAAATTAAAGTTTTCAGGCTGTTTCAACCTAATATTATAAAATTGATTATTCACTGAAAAAACATCAGAACAAGCTCAAATTTTCAGAATGTTGAGTATTTAAGCTATTCTTTATGGAAGATCTCGAAATAAATTTTAAAAAACCCTAAGGTTTTCCAAACGAGTTTCTGGAAAACCTATTAGGAAAAGTATGCTTTTTCGATTTTTTCGATCCTATAATCACGTTTAGCGGACAACATTAATCATATCCCGAGGTTTCGAGCTTGTTATGATGTTCTTTGAGTCAATTTTTTAATATTAGGTTAAAACGGCCTGAAAACTCTAATTTTCATAAAACTGGCTTTTCGAGAGATTTTAAATTTTTTTCTAAAAACAAATATTGCTACGAGACTCAGCATGGTCGATTATCCATAGTCCATTCGTCTTTAAGGCGATTAAGAATTACCGGGTGTCAGTCCTGGGACCTATTGGTAATCCGATACAATGCCCGAACCGCAGAAAATCAGGATCTCACTTTAGTCCCATTTTGAATAACTTCAACCCATGAAACGAGCACACACGTTTTAGTTTGGCGCGGATAGTAATTATATAATCTGTCTTGCCAAATTCTTGTCGAAATCTTGTAAGATTCTTAAACTCCTTCGTATGTTAACTTATCAAAATCTTGTCAATTCTTCTAAACTATTGTGTGTTCAAAAATTCAGTGGAATCGGATATGTTTTTAATAACTCAAGGATGATAAAAGATAGAGACTTGCGGTTTTCGGCAATTGAAAGAGGCCAGTTTAATCTGTTCTTTCATGAGCAAAAATATCTGCTGAAAGAATTTCTGAAATCGGTTTTTCAGAGGCTCTCTGAGAAACCAGTTCATACGTCAGAAATTTCAGGTGGAAAGCCATCAATTTTTCTTCATAAATAGATAGTCTAAAGTGTACTATACAAAGTAAGATCTAAGCTAAAGGGCGGAAAACGGTTTCTGCTAGAAAACAGGCAATATGATTTTGAGTGAAAATGACCGGAAATGCTTCTCTTTCCTTTCCCAATACTTCTGACTTTCAAAAATTGCTCCTGTTTTGAGGCGTTCTGCATGAAAACTCGTTCAGAATCGAAAAAATAAGGCCATACTCGTAATCAGCAGTGTCCGACGAATTAGAATATGTGTTTAAAAATTCAAAAGCTTTTTCACTTGATTTTTGAATTAGCGGCGCCTTATAAACTATGAATTTATTTTGTACAAGTCCTGTAGTTGTTATACGTGTGAACTCAAAAGGGGGTAGAATATGGAAAATGGCCTATTTTGCAGATCAGCTTTCTCATCCGATACCTCTGGAAATTCTGGCGCTCATATGCCAATGATCAGTACTCATGTCAGGCTGTCAAACTATGCTTTCGGATTTTATGGCATCTTCAACTTCAGTTTTGCTGATTTATTACAACCGTTCCTAGTAAAATCTGTTATGATTTTTATTTTTTCAAATTAAGTCAGAGGTCATAAAATCGAACACAAGATCCACAAGAAACCGTTGATGTCATGAAATTCTATAGAAAAGTATAATCATTGGTGTAAGAACAAATTAAATTGTTTCGTTTAGTTAATGATTCAGCCCAAATCATCGATATATATGCTGCACTGGAAATGAAATATAGGACGATTCAAACGCGATTCTGGCGCTTTTTTTTAAACGAATTTCTAGCGGTAAACTTTTCGTAAACAGGGTTTCGCGCGATAATTTCAAGCTAAACTCGCGTTAAAACGAATTTTCAAAAGATATAGGTGACTGATTGGATCGTGCCTATATTCTATTTATTCCATTAAATACTACACTCTGGCATATCATTTATTCAGCAACATTTCTAATACTCTTGAGATACTATTTGCTAGTGCAAATTTCAAAACTATCAACTGATCTACTAGAGTAACATGTTTTATTCTTCAAGAATGTAGTAAAAACACATCATCTCAGCATGGTATAGCTTCTCTCGATTTTAAGAAGCTAGGTGCAGAAGATCCTCTCTAACGTGAACAGTTATTTTCTTTACGCTAGGAGCACCCTGATTGTTTCGGCGAACCGATTTATGGCTTGATTCAATCTTCGCGTCCAAGATCATACTCTTTTGTTTAGTCACATAGAGTTTTTTGGTCATTTTGAAAAATAGAGGAAAAAACTAACAGGGCTTTTTAAAGAGTTTTTTAGACCCAAAAAGCTCTCTCAAAAACCGTGAGTGTTTCATTTTGAAAGGACCACGAACGCTTTTCGGTTTTTTGGGCTAAAAAACCATTAAATAACTTTTTGGTTTTTTTATCAGTTTTTTAGTCCAAAAAACTCTTTTATTGTAGTTTATTAATCTACGACTTTTGTTTAGAGTATATGCCCTTATCTCAGTGGAAGAGACAAAAACAGCTCTCTCCACGACTCAAAGACTGTTTGAGGTTAGTGTTTTATCTTATGGTGTTAGTAACGGTCCATTCTAGTTTCAACGATTATCGACCCTCTTTTGTGAAGAAATAATTTATCTCCGGTATTAAGTAAAGGAAATGGTATCCAGCTAAAACCTGATAACGTAGACGCTATACTAAAATTCCCCATATCAAAAACTTACGATGAAGTAAACCAATTCGTTCGTACGGCATAATTCTACCGAAAGTTTATTAAAAACTTTTGAGCAATTGTGTCCATAATAATTTTTATATAATGAAACACAAAAGTTGATTCACCGAACAAATTAAAACATCGTTCTCTTCAGTACGAAACGAAAGTTTCCCTCCGCCACCTAAAGCGTTGGCTGATGTGAAAGCAGATGGTAAGTAAAGTCAAACATTAAATAATGAACCATTTTTGTCAGCTGATACTCAAAATCTAATATTTGGAAGAACAGAATCTTCAGATGAATTAAGCAAAAGTGAGAATATATTAATGAATGGAACCTTTCAGTCATGTCCTGGCCCATATTATCAAGTTTATACAATACACAGTGTGAATGATGGTCTATCGTCACCAGAATTATACTCATTAGTTTTTCGTAAGCAGAAAAACGCTTACATTTCATTACTTCGAGATATCCAAAACGTATGCTATCGAAATAGTATTACTTTAAATCCAAAATTTGTCACATTAAATTTTAAACGGTTGCTATAAACGGTGCTATATCTGCATGTGAATTATTATTTCGAAATGCCAAGATCAAAGATTGTAATTTTCATTTCAATAAATGTTTGTACATAAAATTACAAAATTTAGGTTTTCAGTCTACATTTATTAATTCTAGTGCTCATGATGATCCAAATGAAATTGATATTAGAAATCTTTACAAAAAAACTGCTGCATTAGCATTTATGCCACCAACTGCTGTGAAAGATTTATGGAGTCAAACAACAGATGAGTATGATACTATTAATGGAATCTCACCATTTTTTGATTATGTCACTGAAACTTGGATTGAAGATAGCTTATTTGATATTTCATTATAGAATTATTATGATTTTCCCAGTTGTCGAGCGAATAACAATGTTGAAGGTTGGTATTATCGATTTAGCTATCACTTAATAATGTTGCTCGTCCCGGTTTTTATCTATTTATCCAATCAATCCAAAATGATCATGCATATAATATAGCCTTGGAAAAAGTTTGTACAAAGCAAAATAGGTTACCGTCACATAAGAAATTATATGTGAATCGTAATAATCGTTTACATAATTTAGAAGATAGATATAAACAAAATAGTATAAACTTAAATGACTTTCTGTGTAAGTTATCAAAAACAATAGGTGTTAAAAGGTTCGCTTCCGGATCTCCCTTGTATTACGCTTTTCGCTTTCGCCGATGTGAAATTCGGATTCCTTGCATATAGATGGATCTCGACATGTGGTCTAGACCAAAATAGCGCGTATCATATAGGCTGTGGAAAGTTTTCTATGAGCACTGCTCAATTTTCACAATCAAACTTTGCAACTCTATCTTTCCACTAAAGACCTAGCCCCTTCATTCATACGTCATTCGAACTGCCGCGTAGCGCGCTACAAGCTAATGCTTCGTTTTTTTTTAATATTGTTTTTCGTTGATGAGATATAGTAGCTGCAATACAACCATGTAAAAATCCTTCATGTGATTTTCGAATAAAAATTTCATTTTTCGCTCAAAACTTGTGACAACTAGCTAAAATAGGCTAAAATTGATGCAGAATTCGATTGAAGCTGTTTTTTAGCGTTATGTGCAAAGATAAAATTCTAAGTGCCCGAGAAGTTACGAATACAAATATTTGATGTTTGATCGTACAAGTTCCAGTGTTTTTCTATTTTGTTCAGAAAATATATCAGTTAACAAAGTGAAGGGAATATGGACTTTGGCAGCATAGGGTTTTTCAGAGATCTCCTTGAAATCCGGAAACAGCTTCCATCAAATTCTGCATCAATTTTAGCCTATTCTAGCTAGTTGTCACAAGTTTTGAGCGAAAAATGAAATTTTTATTCGAAAATCACATGAAGGATTTTTACATGGTTGTATTGCAGCTACTATATCTCATCAACGAAAAACATTATTAAAAAAAACGAAGCATTAGCTTGTAGTGCGCGACGCGGCAGCTCGAATGACGTATGAATGAAGGTGCTAGGTCTTTAGTGGAAAAACTAGATGGTGTTGCGAAGTTTGGTTGTGAAAATTGAGCAGTGCTCATAGAAAACTTTCACAGCCCATACGATACGCACTATTTTGGTCTAGACCACATGTCGAGACCCATCTATATGCAAGGAATCCGAATTTCACATCAAAAGTTCACGGCGAAAGCGAAAAGTGCAATACAAGGGAGATATTGGTGATTTTCTGAATAGTTAGTTTATTGAGATTTTTGAGCACCTCTCAGTATTTTGCGCTTCTCTCCGTAAAAACTAAATAAAAGTGAAAAAATAAGGTCATACTCGTGACCAAACTCCATCTAGTGATATGGTTTCAAGTCAAAAATAAAATTTGCTCTAACTTCGAATTGCCGGCGCCTTATATTCATCGGCACAGGTTGTTCTTTTTTCAAAGAAAGGAAACTACATCACCCGTCGTTTTCATTCTTTCAGCTTTTGTTGAAACTTTTGTCTCATTTCTTTCTTCACTTAGATAAACCTGTGTGCTTCTTGTTCTTCTGTGCGTTATATCTCAGAGTAAGTAAACAGAAAACTCGTTTTTCGCAACAAAAACTGATGATGAAACGTATTTTACGGCTTTTGAAGTATGACTCATACACAGACATAAATAAAAATATGTAGCAACAACAGCAGAAGGGTACGACAATAAAGAAAAACAACAGCATGTAACTGATACCAGTGTAGAATTCAAGACGACAGAAAAAGCTTATACAAACTATACATATTAATATAACACATTCAACTTTCCATATATAGACTGTTTTCTTTCAAGTAAAAAACAAACAGTGATTATTATTACTCCACATGAGATCATACCACGTGAAACGACAGCACTTGTAATAAAACTGTCTCATTGGAGCTTAATCTCGAAAGCATGTTTAGTGTTGCAATATTTATCTTCATATTTATCCAGTCTTCCACGGTAAGCCCAGGATCTTTCTCTACGAAAAAGCCACATTCCAATAAATATTTAGTAGTCTTCGAAAGTTCGGTCTGTAACGATGAGAAGTGAGATCGATTTGAGTTATTTTTCAAGGATGAAATAGTTCGTAGAAAGTAATGTTCATACATTTGTGTATCTGCGAGTCAGATTAAAAATTTAATGAGCTTCTGTTAGAAATAATTTGGCATTCAAGGTTACCACAAACCAAATGCTCTTATTTCTATATCTTCCCATATTTATTTCGATGACAACTTGTGCGTAAGCAAACATTATGACGCGCTCTATTACACTCTCCAGTTGATCAGCAGTAAACGTAGATACGGTGAAGAGAAGAAAAATCGACGCAAGATCCGAGAATGGTGAGAACATCATTGAGGTTTCTGCTTGCATAAACAAATTTCTTCCAATATGTCAGAACTAAATATAATGTATAATATCCTGAGCCGTGCACACTTTAAACAGATATTTGGGAACTGCTCACTAATCATTTCTGTTATGTTCTTGAAGTCTTTCTATGACGAATTAATTATCATTCAGCTTCGACACGAAGTACTAAGTAGATGTCAATCTCATCTTAGTGATTTTCTGTTATAAATAAAGAACACAACGACTTTGGCACACAACAGTCTCGTTTTCCTCTGTTTCAAAATCTAATTACAAATAGTAGGAAAAACTACAGGTTTAAACAAAAGAATAGTAGGCGTTTCTCCACAAATGATGAATGTTATGACTCTAGAAACCGGTAATACTGTAACAAAAAACGGTCAACAACGTCATAGCGTTACCGTTTTTCTGGTTTTTCTCTGATTAATACAGATTAATTAGAATAGTTTCGAACTTGGCAAGCTATCACATCTTGTAGAGCATACAATTTTCTACCAACTGGTATGCTTGTTTAATTTTCGCCTGCCCGTCTTCACTCTTTCAGACACGTTTTTCAGATAGTCCATAAGTCGATCGTTTGGGCTGTTTGTACAACAGCTGTATTTTCATAATGAATCAGCGTTCAGAGCACAGCCACTTTTCAGTTTATAGAGAAATGTTTAATCTGCTTAATTATCTAGTTGCAATTTTAGATAAATCTGTAGCTTTATTGTAATAATTTTTTGAAAAAAAGCGAAACAAGCGGACCGTTAGCTAGACAAGCCATAGACATGGTAATTGCCGTTTTAAAGTATCTCAATTGATTTGCTTCCTTAACAAGAAAGAAAAACCAAAATGGAGTGTTAACTTCAATCAACCTTCCAGAGCCGAGGCAAATCTCATTTTTCAGAAAAATGTTTAATTCACTCAACTGTGTCAACTGTGTATTTCTTTAAATCTTTAGTGTGTCTGAAATAGTTTTTTGAATAAGAAAAATAATGGGGTCTTTACGTGCCTCAGCCGAACAAAACAGAATGCTTTTTTCAACAAACAGTGTGACAATGTTCTCTGACAGCTGAGTAGTATGAGTTGATAATCTTCGTACTTCTTTTACAGGCATTGTCAGACGATATAACAACAAAACCAACCACTACCATAAGTAAGTCGGAACCAGCTATTATTAAATGAAGTTCGAACAAGAAAATGTGCTGTGTTTAGACCATAAGATGGTAGGTTTACCTCTTTCATCTTCTAGTATTCGATCTCCTATATACACATCTTTTCCAGCTTCACACTAGTCTTTGATAGAGTTAGTGGCTTCTTAACTTTACATCCATGTCTTTTGTTTTGATTACCATTTCTTCATTGTTTATTTGAAAACTTCAAACCTTGAGTCCAACGAGCGAAAAACACTTTGCAGTGAACGTATCTCCTCTTTTTCAAGAGTTGCACGATTCCGTGAAAATACCAAAATTCTGAAGGATTCAAAGTATCGCTACTTACTCTCACCGACTATCACATTCTCTCTACAAGTTGGCAGCTTCTGCTCCATTCTGCCAGATTCTAGTAGAACTAGAATTAGAATTCTACCAAAATTCAGTCAGATTCTGACGAGAATCCTATTAACAGTATATATTTGAATGTGTCGAATGCTGCGAGTTCTAGGATCTTCAATGGAATTGTAGAACTGGACACTGCTGTTTTTCAAAGGCAAGTTAATATGAAACTGGAAGGAAAGGCCGTAGCAATTAATCTCGCTTGAATTGCTCGGTCTATCCAACTTGTAGAGGTTGAACGTTCAAGTGTGAAGAATCTGTAGAAAGTGAGCTTGTTAGTATGATGAGGAAATCCATGGAAAGTGTTCGTAGACGAGGTTCATTGTAGTGTGGTTGTGAACTAAGCGAAAAGTTTCCAAACACTTGTAGAGAACAGCACACTGTTTGTTATCAGATGTTCGTTGGGAAGCTTCTGAGATATAGGTATGTTGTGCCATAAATCAGTGACTTTGTACGTTTTGTCTTCCAGAAGAAGTGAACGGTTTCAATGAACTACAGAGTGTTTCGTGTTTTAGCATGAGTGAGCAGTTTCATTTAATGGCACTATAATATTGTTTGTCAGCGCTCACTCGAGCTCATGTTAAATATCTTTCTGCCGTTTCTTTCTAGTCCCAACGTGTGCTGTCTCACCTAGAGGTTCAATTAATTTGACATCCAGAAGCACAAATAGTTTTTCTGGTATCATCAACTATAACTGTTCTGTTAACGCGATGAATTTAGCAGTGAATACTAATCAACCATCCAGTGATAATTGCGGTTTGACTAATATGAATATCAGTTCCATTAATATAACATGCAGCAACATCCAAGACCACGCTGGACGAGAGTGGTCTTTCAATGTGACACAAAAGAGCATCCAGAGTGTAGAAATAATCAGTGAGAGTTTCACAGTGAAGATGAGTAAGTTAGGGATGCCACCCTTTTTTTAGACGGGGTGAGTGACGAGCACACAAGTGGAGTGAAGAACTCGCACTCAAGACTTTGTCTTTGAAGTACTCGTACAGATTCTCTGTTAATAAAGAGAAGATAAGCATAAAAGCAAGCATCTAGTTAAAAGGATTAACAAAGTCGACCGTAGCGATCGATACAGGTAAAAGGTTCGATGCTGGATTCCATTAGGACAATATAAGAACTACTACCGTCTTTTTGAGAAAAGCATTATGCTCTTTTATATACCGGCACTCAGGAATCAGATACTTGTACTGGAGATACTCACAATCGCCCACCATGGTTTCAAGCTTCTAGAATCGGATACCGTTTAAGACACCAAATATGGGTTCTATCGCGCACGTATTTTGGGACCTTTTTTCCGAAAAAAAACTACGGAGCTTATCTGATTATTTTTTTCGAAAAGCTATATCTATGTTTCAGGTTTGCCGCATCACGCCGAAAAATCTACTTTTTTAAGTTTTAAAACTTTTCTCCGAGTACTGGAAATCTTTTTTAACTTTGTTCTAATTTAAAAAATGCTGCTTGGCGGTGAAGGTCTGACGAGGGAACTGATTTAACTGTCAAATCTTTTTTCAGTAAGACCTAGTGGATTATAGGTTATCGATTATGCTGATTTTGAATATGACCATGGCAGTTGTCTATAGGTCTCCAGTGATCCGGTTTCTGGAAATCCGTTTTTTAGAAACTCTAAAAAATAACTAAAACCTTTCTTAATGAGGCACGATTGTAGCGCGCACATTCGTGATTACAACGAGACATCTCCCAGCTCTACATGACTTTTCTTTGCAGAGTTATAGAATCTACAAGAAAAGCGCTAAATGTTCATTGTCAGCTCAAAGCAACAGAAATAAGAAGAAATCAATTTAGAGGTTCAGAAAACGGTATCCGATTCTAGAACCCTAATAGAGAGTAGGATACATCTCATTTGTAGAGACAACAGACGATACTGATCTGTTCATAAATATAGTTTTTTGAAAAAAATAATCAGATAAACTTCGTAGTTTCCAAACCATAAATGATTTCTGAACTTCGGAAGTTAATTATACAGGATACGGATCGTACAGCTACTTTCTTCCGTGTTAAACACCAGTTTGACCATGGACTTGTTTGCATAATTAATATATCCATACAAGTCTTTGGAATTGTTCGCTTCATTTTAGAGCTTGATTCTGCCACAAACCTGATATTACTTGACAACAATGCTGAAACCCAGACGGCAATCGTTCAATTCCAAAGACCAAACGGAGAGTTTGACAAAATCGAGGTGACATGTAATAGTACATCCGATGTCTTGTGCAATAATTTATTTCCAAGCAGTACGATTACTTTCTCCAATGAAACCAACTGCTCTTCCAACAAGAGTTGCACTGTGTCATTTCAACAAATCGTATCTGGAATGACATATTCATGTCTCGCTATTACCATGAAAATAGGATATGACACTGTGACATCAAATACTGCTGACATAACTTTGGGTGAGCAATTATCATTATAAAAAGAACTTTCTAGTTAGCCAGTGATACTTCGCTAAACTCGATTTGTTGACGATGCTCATCAGCGTTAGTTACGAATGTGAAGTCTGTGGTTACATAAAGATGTCTACCTTCCGAATCTTCTGTTCTTAACCATAATTTCACCATTCTACTACATAGTAGTAATATATTCTTTCTCTGCGCTGTAGAGGTTGCGAAAGTGGAACCGCCATTAGCCCTGGAGCCATACCAACCAAACATTATCTTTAATTTTACAATAAAAAGTGATTATGACATTGTTATCGGACATTGTGTCAATCGAGATAGCACAGGTAACTGTCCCGGTATCAGCTCATCAACAAAACAATGCGAGACGCAGTTAATCTTGCATGGTGCATATGGATGTAACTACAAGTGCAACTTCACTACCATCAAAACTGGATATACAAATCAAACCATTACAGACTTTGACATTCAGACAGGTGAGTATAGCCAACGTACTCAGTCTTCACTTCACATGTTACATATGCATTTTCTGTGATGTATAGTTCTCGACGTAGCCAAAGATCTACAGTTAATTGAGAATGATGCTGAAGATCAAACAGCTAACATGTCTTTTCGCAAACCACAAGGGAATTTTGGCGAAGTATCATTGGAATGTCTTGAAGTCGGTGGGCAATGCTTGCTTTCCTCTGCAACATGTGCAGTTACTAATTGCACCGATCAGCGTGATCGCTGTACAGTCGCTTGTCACTCAGTTATAGCGACTAATTACTTATGTACCACAACAACGCAGAAATCCGGATTTCGAAATGTATCTGGGGAGTGGTTGATTTCCGTAAACGGTAAGTTTTCATACTGAATAAACTAACGCTGATCGTTCGTCAGATAATGTCAGTCTTTGGCCTCCAATCTTCGGCTAACTTTTGAAAAGCTTTTGGTAGAAAAGGGTTGTTAGATAAAAACAGTATTTGCTATTGTCTCAATAAAAATAGGTAGTAGTGCAATTGTTTGATAGAAATCAGTTCTCAATGACTAAGAAATTTCTATATAATGATATTGTCTGCGCATAATCTCATGTGAATAAATATGTACTAATATCCTTGTGAGACTAAATAGACAAAAACAAGCTTTCTGCGTTTCATTCAATTACAAAATGATCTGATTTCAATTTAAACTGTAGGCTTAGACAGAAGTAATGGTGTCTTTTTAATGGAGAATCTCGATAGCTAGACGCCAAAAAAGTAGATGACAATTCATCATTTTGTACCGCTTTATTTCTGCTATATTTGAGGCTTTTATGTACTCGGAGTTATTAATTTAAGGCTTGTATGTAATTGCTCAGTATTTTATAATGAATGCTCAGTATGTTTTCTATTACACGCTCAGTATTTTTAGATACGAATTTTACGAGTTTTATTCCGAATTGTATGCCTGATAGAGCATACAATTCGGAGTAAAACAGGATATGTTCTGGCTGTTTATAATGATTTTTAACTGGAATCTTTTGCTAATTTTCACGGTCTTTGTAGCCCTTTCTAAATCGAGTGTACTTGCGTGAAATATCATTATAAACAGCCAGAACATATCTTGTTTTACTCCGAATTGTATGCTCTATCAGGCTTTGTGACTTGAAAAATTTTCTGACAAAACAACAAGGATTTGGTTTTCCAGCGGACAGGTTTTCCAGAAACCCTATTATCAACTTTTCTCATTAAACGGCAATATGCACCACATCTAATAGAAAAATGTTCGGGCTATTCAAAACAGTATTTAGATTGGTTACAGCCAAAATATAAAAAGAGAAGAGTTCTTGTGATAAAGACACACAGTACTACATAGATAATACCCCAAGTCTTCTTTTCTATATCTTTAATGACCGGACCCATCATTTTGGATGTTCTGATCAGCTCATTTTGTAGAGATTTTTAAGGGCTATCCAATGGTATGTTTTCGCAAAATACATAATTTTTCATTATGGCAGAAAACTTACCAAAGTAGTGTTTAAAGCACTTAGATAGTCGAAAATCATTATATGGGCCACGTATTTCAACTATTCGTCCATGTGGGCATACTTTTCAAAGACTTATTAATACGTAGTTTTGAAGCCCGTGAAATTCTCTATCGAATGATATATAAAGTGGCGTGGTTAACGATAAACTGGTTGGACAATATAAGCGATAAACGCTGCTGACCGATGGATTTGTGGAGGTGGAGACTGGTATTTCTTGTGTTAGGACATCCACGCCCCATTTGCCCTCAATATTATATATATCATTTTATAGCCCGCGAAATTCTCTATCGAATGATGTACAGCAGTTTAGGTTTTCTTTGGGCAAAGAGGAGAAACTGAGAAAATATTCTAAATAAAGTTCATTAAAGGGGAGAAAAGTTTGGATGCGGAATTTTTTCCAGGGGGGCCGAAAATGGGTTTTTGAGATGCTGGTATTAATCAGCGAGAAAAACTACATCAGACAGACTGGTGAATATGAGCTTGATCTGAGAGGGGGCCGATTTTGCCTCATATCGACCCCCGTCCTTTATTATTGGATTCTTTTAATTTTAATTAAAAAAGACAAAGAGGATATTTTCTGTATTCCGTACAACCATATGTAGTAGTTTTACCAGCTTGAAAATGCTCGGTACGATAAGTAAAAACTTTATTTTCTTTTGTCAAAGATACGATATCACTTTCAAAAGTGAAAAACTATTGTAATCTAGCACTTTTTTTGTTCTTGAACTATTTTTCTCTTATTAAATATACTTTACTGCTGATAAAATCATTAATTAATTTTCATAAATTAATTACCGAGCTCATTTCTCTCTTTTTACCGACGAAAATGAAGTCTACCGAGCTCATTTCTCTCTTTTTACCGACGAAAATGAAGTCTACCGAGCTCATTTGTCTCTTTTCAGAGTTTAAATTAATTTCCGAGCTCAAATATCTCTTTTTTCCGAGCTCATTTAATTTCGAGTCCCATCCGTATCTGGCTGTAATTAAAATAAATGAGATATATAGATCAGTGTAGTTTACTCTTTGAACGGAAGAGGAAAGAGAAAAAAAATGATATTTATTTGCACAATATAGCGTCGTGTCAGACATCTACTCTAGAACTGAAGGAATTAAATTAATTCGATCAAAATTTTGAAGAAGAAATTAAAGTTGATGAGCGCGTGTCATGCACCATCAGTTTGTAATGGGACTGAATGCCTGACTGTATTTCTACCATCATATTAAGCGTAATTTTAAAACGCTTGTTCTCTTTTTTGCTCTTTTCTTGTTTCCATTATTTACAGTTTCATTTGTATTTATCTCCTCGTCAGAAACATAAGTTAGTACTTCAGCAATTTCCAATGCCTTTGCCATTTTTTAACCAAATTAGTAATAATATATTGCAATATTTTGAAAATTTTTATCGTTTATATAATATCATGACTTAGTGTTAAATATTTAATTATTTACTGATGCAAGTAAAATAGAAGAATGGTTATCCACCATTTAAGCAGTTTGTTTTGTTTCGAGACGTTTGGTCAACTATAAGCAGTCAAACGAATTTCATATAATATACAGCCGTTTGTACATTTACTAAACATTTATCTTAGGCTGTATATTATACGAATTTTGACTGATGATGTCATCATAATCATTCCTCTATTTACACCAAAATGTTTTCATTGAAAAAATACAAATGACTCAGTTACTGATACAAGTACTACTATTTATTTAATGAGTAAATGAATTTTTAAATGAGCAAACTGAATTAGCTACTGATACTTTAATTTTAACATTAAACAAATTGTTAATTTAGTGAGCAAACATAATAGTTACCGAACAATAAATTTTATATTTGTATATAATACTGAGCAAATTATATTAAGCGTTTACAAAAAATACTGAGCATTTAATTTGTTCGGTTAATTTAATTTCGTGTCTAACTGCCCTTTGAAGAAATATAGTGCACAAGTGACAGTAAAACAGCTTTATCCATCACGATTGATTTGCTTTCAGATTCCAGCAATGCAACTCACAGTTCAACACAGTGGCTACTACGCAATAACACCATAACAGTTAACTTCACTCCTGTGAGTGATTTCCAGTATTTCGTAGCTGATTGTGTTGGAGAATCTTCACAACCGTTATGCGGGAATATTACTGGACGCTCATCCGACTGTTTAATCACAATGGAATTAAAAAATGCTACTTGGGGTTGTAGTTATACTTGCACGTTGACAACTACAAAGCCTGATTTTGCAGACCAGATAACTATACCATATGTACTGAATATATGTAAGTTCTTTCGTCCATATGTTGCTAATTGTGAGAGCATGACAACTAGTGATACAGGTTTAGTTAACAATTAACGATCATCACTCATTTGGAAGGTAGCCAGATTCAGACGTGAAGCTCTCTGTAGAAATGAATGTTCATCATTGATTATCTGCTTTTTATGCATTCTCAGCGCTAGATGTGGTTACACATTGGAGCAACATATCATATGAAGCCCAGACAATATCATTTTCACTGCAGAAGCCAAGAGGAAGTTTTGACGGTGTAGTTGTGGATTGTCGTACAACAGATCATGCATGCTCCGAAACATCTGTCTACCAAGAATCAGTCCCCAATTGTTCAGAAGAGGCGGACATAAATAATTGTACAGTGATATTTTCTCCGATGTTTGGTGTTAGCTATTTATGCACTTTAACAACCACAAAAAGTCATTTTCCGAGTGAAACGTCCGATGAGTTTCGTATTTCGTTAGGTGAGTGTTAAAATGAAATTAATGATACTGTCGGTCTAACATGATCTACCCTTTTCAGTACGATAGACATTAACGACAGTTCCTCTTAGTCGTTTATATGAAAGTACTGAGTTATCACGTC
>CAJNOQ010005700.1:0-14813 GCA_905250885.1 Didymodactylos carnosus | reverse complement strand
TTTTTGGTAAGTTTTGATAAAATTGTATTTTGTTTCGCAAGAATAGGTTCAAATCGAACTTATGATACACGAAAAGTGTTGTAAGTGTCTTTCGTTGTGTTTTAGATTACAAAGTAATGAAGATTGAAGTTTCACAGTATTTCCTCTCTTATTTTTGAGGTCTATAAAAATATGCTTCTTATGTTTTTGTAGAGCAGCAGCTGACGATCCATCTAATGAAAAACTAATTAAGATTTGGGAACATAACAAAAAAAAGTTGTAAGGGAAATATTACAAATGCCATTTAATCTAGAACACTCGATACTCTAATGGAAATCCACAGAAGAACATACCAGGAAATTCTAGGCAAAAATACATGAGTTTTCTTTTTCGATGTTCTATCTCTGATACTCAGTTGGACTTTCGCTCTTGACGTGTCAAGAAGGTGAAAAACGAGAGAAGGTACCCTTAATTAGATCATAATGAATATGTGTTTGTGTTAAATTAAAATTATTATTACTACTATTGTTGTATAACGTACCCTTGTCGGGTTTTTCAACATCATCCCAACATATTATATCATCTGTTTCATCATTATCAGAGTTTATTACACTGTCAGATGGTGCTGATGATGCCCTTGAACGTGCAATAGTTGAACATGGAAAAATATCATCGTGATTATTATTCATTTTGCGTAAAAGAAAAACAGACAGTAAATCTGTAACAGTTGTATTATTCACATCAACAGCACCATTTTTAGAAGTAGTACTATCACCGCTAGATAGTAATCTTGATGTGTGATGGCGATCGGATGGATTTTGCCGTATCTCCATCTTTTGATCCAGATGCGGAATAGTAGACGATTGTAAAGAAATATGGGATGTCATTCGCTGGTTTGAATAAGGTAATTTTACAACTAACGAAATGGAAAAATATCGTAGAGCAACAGATAAATTCAAAAGTGTAAATTTTACTAACAACTGATTAAATTCTTAGAATTTTAATCACGAAAGAAAGAATACTAACCTGACGTTGTTGCTGCTCTCGATTTTGTATCATCTTGTTGACGTGATAAATATGATGGAGCTGGTTTCTTATCCTCATTCGCTTGTTTACGCTGTTTAGAGCTAACTAATAACCACGATTGATCGTTTGATAAAGATTCGGTTGATTTTGAATAATCGCGCTGGGTTCGCCGTTGTTCATTAGCGTCTTGTTGTTCTCTTGATCTCAAAGTGTTTGTTATCATGTTCAATTTATTCGTTGCTGCTGTTGAATCTTTTGTTTTAATAGTTTTTTTTGATCGAGTAGCTACCTAAAAGAATTATAATACTGATATAATGAACAGGAAAATGACTTATCGTCCGATGGCAGTCTGCTGAAACCAATCAGTATCTCTACCGTAAAAGTTATACTACTTTAACGACTTACCACAAACGAGTCTTCGTCATTATCTGTTCTCGTTACGTCATTTGTCACTTGATGGTCTGTAGTAGATTTTAGTGCCCTTACGGAAATAGGCTGCGGTTTAGTCTGATCTTGTTTCTGAAATATATAGATATGTTAATAAAATATGTTTATCAATAAGATGCCCGTATACTTTTTGTGAGGTTCCATCAGTCGATGCAATTGTTCGTCTAGATTTGTGTAACGCTTTTGGACTAGACGCGATTGAACGAGTAGTAAAAGATTGTTGATCATCTTGCTGTGAATCATTGATGCTGCCTCGATTACGATTAGACTAAAAAATACAGATGGTTTCAAAAATATAAAAAGGAAGAAGATGAGAAATTTCTAAACATACTCTGCCTGGTACAAGTGATTGGGACGTTTTACCCACTTCATCATCTTTGTAACTACCATTTATGGATTTTTTTTGTTTATCTGTTTGGTTGAAGGATTTAGCAGAGTCAGCAGATATTCGTTGCGATTTTATTTTGGAATCTAAATAGAATTAAAAGTAAACACGTCAAGTTTTGAAAAAAAATTGAATTCTCTTTTTCGTACCTGTATCTTTTTCAGCTGTACGAACCGAGAGTTTATGGTTCACCGATGAACGAGACTCATTCTGATCACTAAAAATAGCAAATAGAAATTCAAAATAGTTAATTAGAATGAGCACAAGATTTTAATTCCTTACCATAATTCTTGCTCATCCCGTACAAACGACGCTAAATCGTGCAAATCAAAAATTTTATTTGTTGACATTTGACGTAATTCCGCTCGTGCTTGGTACTAAATTGAAAAGGTACAAGATCGTCAAAGTCAAAGTCAAAGTCATAGTCAGTAATGAAATGTTGTGGAGAGCTCGGACTGGTCTTAAGTTGATGAAAATACATGTGGCTAGAGCCTAATAGAGCCGGATCTTTTATATTTTACTTTCATATTAATGGTCAGCGTCAAAAGTTCCAAATTCGAAAAAGTCTCATTAACTTGCATAAAGACATTTTTCTAACCACAAATCTAGACCAAATACCAAAAATCGGGCTCTATTAGCCTCTAGCCACATGTGTCAGCTTCAATTTCAGACCTTCACGAGCTCTCTGTGATGTTTCGTTACCGAAAAATTTTGCAGTAACGAAATGATGTTACGGTGAAAATCCCTTTCGAGACACGGTGGTGCCAGTAGCTAGCTGGTGCGTGTTTTAGGGCTTCCAGCAAAACTTGCATAACTCTTGTTTAGAACATCATTCAGAGCTGGAAGATATCTCATTTTGATTAGAAATGTTTGCTCTAGTTCTTGGTGTTATTGACAGTATTTTTAGATTTGTTCTTTTTTTCAAAAAGTCAGCTTTTCAAGGTTTTCAGAAAACGTTTCTAAAAACCTCCATATCCCTTCAACCAAATAACAGTGGATCCTGACAGTAGATACTGTGGGCTATCTGATGATGTGTTTAGCTCAATATCAAATTTTTCAAAAAAATTTTATGTTTCTGACGGGGGGGAGGGGGGCTTAACACATATTGTTCGAACAAAATATCCATAAGCTGCTGCTCTTGTAAAAGATTACTAATACTTCTTAGGGAATGTACTTGATGCAAGTACTTGATTACTGGATGAGCACTTGTTAGTACTTGAACAAGAACTTGCAAGTGTTTTTACTTTCCAACTGCTTCTCAAAGTACTCGCCAAGTATTTGGACGAGTCATCACTCTTTTGTTTTGCATTCACAAGGTGTATATAAACGTCACAATATTAATCAGTATAAGCTTAGAAAATAAATTTACATATTTCTACTGAGTTAAACAAACCTGGTAGCTATGCATGCATCTACTGTACTTGGCTGAAGTTTTTCAAGTAGATTTACTTGCATTGAGTCAGTCAGGTGCTTGAAAAAGTACTTACAAGTAAATTTACCTCCGAAAAAAAGGCAAGTACCGGCCTCATTACGCAAGCGAAGTACCCGAGCACAAGTGCATTAGCTAGGGCTTTGTTTTGCTTATGTTTTTAACTATAGTACGTGTGAAGAACAGTGAACATAGCTGAAACATACGTCATCGTATAATCTTCTTGCATCGTAACTAGCTGATGTTAATATAAGTGCAATGATAATGGTAACTGCACAAAGGCATATCCAGTAACATCTAAATTCCCATGCTGGTCGCGGTATTATTTGATAACAAGCATTTAAAACGTTTTGTGGTATACGAACAATAATCGGATAAGTCAAATAACCAATATTCGTGTGTAAAGTAATCATCTCCTCGACTAATGACACCGTATAATCTGGTTGATATCTAAAATAATTCAGAGCTCTTGTAATAATTACTTCAAAGTCAGCAATGCGGTTTTGTCACCATACCTAATAGTTAAATCTAATTTTTCCTCTGGTTTCAGTATGATATTCGTACAATTCATAGCAGAAAAACCTTGACCATAACATGCTGATTTTCCAAAATAAATATTATAAATCAATAAATCCATATTGCCCGGATTACGAAGTATAACAATCTTTTGCAACATTGGATTAGCACGAGCACCTTCAACACGAAGCAATTCTAAATATAAAAATGGAGATATATGGCAAATGCTTTTACTTTGTTGTCTGATATATTGTTTTCATATATATTCGGGAGTTATTTTAACAATTTCCGGTTAAGACGAGCAATGCAATTTGTGAATATATGTAATATTATCTTTAACATCATCTCTTTCACCCACTAATATCGGATAGTTAAATATGACCCTATTCTAGTTTGAGAAACAAACAAGATCCAAAAATAATTTTTAGAATTATTCCGTTAGATAAATAGTAAATGATACTTAGAATAGATCTCAAAGTTTTCGTCTACAATGGTGCATGTTTTGCAGAGGTATAGTGCAATTTTTGAGAAACAGAAAAGCGAAATGAATAACAGTTTCCGTCATCTTACATAAACATCTCACCCGTTCTATTACCTGAACAAAATTTATATTGTTTATCGTTCATTTCCATAGTCAACGGTTGTATCGATGATTCACCTTTTCTATTTCCGATTTTCAAATCACCACTACCACATTCACCTCTTAATCTTACTGATTCAATTATTGTTAAGTTGTTTCTAAACATAAGTAAAAAAAATAAATTTTCAAAAAATTTTGTTTAATTACAAATGATTACCGAATGATGAGAAATGTTTCATGTTTCGAGCGTATTCGTGGTTTGTATTTAATTGTAAACGATATTTTTTCAAATGGTTGTAACGTAAATTTATATGAGCCACAAGGTGTTGACGATAGTATTGAATTTGGATCAGTCTTAAAAGTTAAAATACAATCAATTATTATACATTGATATCGAAGAATAAAATCTAACAAGAAAACATACCATACAAACATCAAATGGTACATCATAATCAATCGTCATTTTTATTCTACTCGTATTTGATGGATCATAAATTATATTCAACAAACGTTCACCATCCGAATAATTTGATATGAATTGAATGTGATAAGATAAACTCGATTTACTCAATGGATTTACTATAGTCAAATTCTGACTCTTCAAATATAAAAAATAATGAATAAATGAGTTAACGAACAACCAACAAGAAAATTTTTTGCTTACAGTAGTGGTATCCACTTGTGTTAAAGGAAAATCAATGATTGATTGCTCAACATTGACTGATGATGGAAAATCCAATATGCTAGGCCATTGAAAATTAATAATGATTGGCCAAGACATATTTACCATCGATGACAACAACCATAATGATGAATAAATTCTAAAACAATAACAAGAAATTCATTGAACTTTCATATAGACAATTTTTCAAATAAAAAATTTACTTTTTTCGTTTTAAAATTAAATTCCATCCATTCCATAAATTTTTAAATTTCAACAATAAAAGTTGATCTAAATTCGATGAATTTGTATCCATTGAATGCCATTGTTGTTCATATTTTTTATGATAATTTAAACCGCAGTAACAAGTCGACTCTGTCGTAGTACCTATCATACCACATAATGAACTCATATCGAATGTGAGATTACCAATCTATTTTAAAATAATATTTTAAACTATTAGTAATTCTTCATTTTGATTAAACAAAAATTTTTTATTTAAATATATTTACTTTTTGTGTTTTATTTGGTTGTAAAATAAATTTTGTATTTTGATTATTCAACCATTGAAATGTAAAACAGTTACCGTATGGTTGAAATTCAATTTGTTTAATTTCAATCGGTTCCGTGAATGTACTACGAATTTCTATGTCTGATGATAAAATTTGATTCTAAATAGGATATTATTGTCAAAGAGAACTATATTTTTCTTTAGATTTATGTAAATTGTATTACCGGATATACATTGAAATTGAGTTTTTCTGATGACAATTCTAAAGTACCATTAACAATATAAAATCGAATGTTTATTCGAAGAATCTGAAAACAAAAATATCATAAATAATGATTGATCCCTTTGTAACAAATGTCGAGTGCTGTTTCTTCATGCTTTTACTATTCTGAAGACTTCACTTTCTTTTTGTTTGAAAAAGCAAAGTTTGAACAATAAAACGCGTATCAAATAAAATTTTCTCATTGAAAAACAATTCAAAAACTACATCACTAAAAATATTCTAGTTAAATTTTACTAAAACATATCAAGAAAATCTTTTCACTGATATCAAAAATAAGCACTCTTTGCTGAAATCAAATACACGAAAGAAAAGGCCATGAAAAATTCTATGAGTCTCATCTCCTTAAAAACTTTCAAGTTACTTTTTTTGTGGTTTTCTGAAACATTTTCTGAAAATCGAGATTTTGCGTCTAGCAATTAGGACTTTCAGCAAAAGTATCACATAAAATACGAAGTGAATGAGATTAGATTTTGTTTTACAGTAGTTTGTAAGATTATTTTATAGTTCAAAAATTGTATAAAAGTTCATCTGTTAATTCAAGAATTGACAATTAACGCTAATTAACTGATTTTCTAACGGTGCTCAGATGAATGATTATTTCTTCACAGAAACTAAATAAAAAAGAAATGTATTGTCACCATTCGAAAGCGTTTCAACCGCTCTCAGATGTAATAATTAATCATCTTTCAAGCGTATCCTTAAATGAGAAAAGAACCGTTTCAAAGAAGATAGAGAGCGCGGACATTTCGACGATTTGCCAGAAGATTTTTAGTGACGTTAAGCTTTTCAATTTTTTTCAATGAGGTTTTGTGAAAGATAATTTTATTTGATACACATTTTGTAGTTCAGACTTTGCTCTTTCAAACAAAAAGAAAGTGAAGTCTCCAGAACAACAGGACTATAGAGAAATATCACTCAACATTTGTTACAAAACTTATGCATAACCCGTTAGCTTAAAAGCAAACAAGGATAATCTGATTTCACAGTACATATTTTACATTTAAAGCAATGAAATAAAGATTTCATGTCAACAAAATCAATTGTTCTTCTAATTTACAATATTAATCACAGGAAAAAACGTTCTACCTGATATGGTGTTTTAAATTTGATTGATTCAATATATGCTTTAGGTGTATTTGTTCCATTTATCAAAATAGAAAATATAGCCTGATGTCGAGCAGGTATCACAAGCTAAAATATTCAACAAGAAAATATTAGTTAGAAGATATGTTTTATTGTCTAATTACTTTGGCAATATCTAAATTTGTATATGATTGATTAAATATAATTCGTCTATTATTCGACAAATGTTTCATGTATAACAATTGAATTGATGAATTTGGTGAATAAGATGAAAATATTTTTTCTATCGATATTTCGATGGGATTTGCATTTGAAATCATAATTTTTATTTCTTTCATTGTATTCACAGAGATACTTGATAATAAAATATTACTTGAATTTAATAATATTATACCAGAACTGATTTTGTCCCCATCCAACAAGTCAAACTAATACAGGAAAAAAATCACTTTTAATTTAAGTAATATTACTTAGGGCATACCAAAAGTACGGGCAGTGACATTTTAATACTGTATATTAAGTTTCAAGAAATTTTCTTTCTACACAGTCTGATAGAGAAAAGAATGCTCTATGTTTCTATGCTATTTGATCATACTTCAACTAATATAAGGATAATAAAATTTTTATAAGGTCTGTTTTGTTCGCATGTGTCACGGTTCCATGAATGCTAGTGAATATTTTTTGAATAACTTTTGATAGAAACAAGATAGAGAGCTGCGGTGTTCACCGGTGGAAAGAGGAAATGAAGATACGTCGAATCATATATTATAGGCTTTTCTAATATTGATTTCTGAAGTATTTTTGTTCAATTTTCGAAGTGTCGGAAAAATGTTTTTTTTTTTATGGAAAAAGGAAAAAGCACAAAAATGAGCTTTTTCACAGATTTTGCTAGAAAATTCTATTAGAAGCTCGACTAAAATGCATATTATTCATCTCAACCTTCCGCACTGTGTAGATCTTCGATTAGTGGGTTGAATTTACACTTGATAATTGAAAATTCACTGTAAACAACTTATCAAATATGTTTGTTCTTAAACAGGCCAATTGAAAACCTTACAAGAAACAGATCAAGAAAATCTATAATATATGATTCGATACGTCTTCATCTCCTCTTTCCAACGGTGAAAACCGCAGCTCTCTATCTTGCTTCTATTAAAAGTTATTCAAAAAATACTCACTCGTATTTTTTCAAAATTAGTATGAATACAATCGGCACATAACCAGCCGAAATAGATTTTAAAGATAATTTAATATTATGATATTAGTTAAAGTACGATCAAATAGCATAGAAAGACAGAGCTTTTTTTTCTCTATCAGATTATATAGACGAAAGTTACTTTAAGCCTACTATACGGTATTAAAGTGTCACTGCCCGTACTTTTGGTATGCCCTAAGTAAATTGGTACTATAAGTAACTTACGGTTAATTGTGCGTTATATAAATAAATGGGTAAATGAAAAAATGATAAATTCGTATGAATAACAATCGAATCTTCAATGTTGATAAATTTATCCAATACTGATGTTCGTTTCAATAAACAAAATGGAATTTTTTCTTCACCAGGTAATAGATACATTGGCATGGAAGAATAATTGATCTAAAATATAATAAACAATCGATGTATTGTCTTTCTTGTTCGATATTACAGAAGTGAAAACTAAGATAGCTTAAGTTTAACAGATCGTCGTTGTAAGAATGATATTCTTAAAAGATGTACGATGACAATCACGTTTTTCTGATTCTCTATTTATAGAAATAGAGCGAAAAAACCAAATTATTTTAATAAAATTTCTAAAATATAGAATGGAAAAGACGCCATTTTCATCGTATGTCTTTGAAAAAACACTTCATTATAATAAAAACAAAACAAATAAATTGATTTCTTTTCTTACATCGATATAATTGCGAATTGTGTCTCCTCCACATGTGATATTATAAATAACTAAGGGATATTTAAATCGATTGACAACAGAAATATTTCGACAATGTTGATTTATTTCGCACGATTTTGATGATTTATCACAATCATTTGTTGTTGACGATGAAATAAAGAAAAACATTTTATCTGTTTCATAATCTAATGATCCATGATAAATGGTTGTACGATAAGGTATTTGTAATTCATAGTGAGTTGATAATGTTGTACGAATTTGTATGAGACCAGATAGATGTTCAATATTCGTTGGAATTTTAGATGGATTCAATGTAATTTCGGCTATTTTATTTAAACGATAGATATCAACGGGTAAATAGACATGTTCAAAACGAATTGTGATTGCATCTTTGGGATAATTCAAACGCACATCCTAAACATACGATATACAAAGAATTATTTTCATTCAATAAAAGTGATAATATTTACGGCAATTATGACTGGTTTCGGTCCATTGTTCATGACATATAAATGAATTGTAATTGGTTCTTCACTTGATCTTATCATTCCATCTCCAAACTCTATTAGATCAATATTTGTATATAAACCGGATTGATTTGATACTTTCATTTCAATTGGAAGTATAATTGTATCATTTAATATTGTTTTTATACATAAAAATGCCGAATATTGACCGATTGTTCGTGCTAAAAATTTTAGTTTTATTATAGTTTTTGTTTCATACGCTTTTAAAGTCCAATAATCTTTATGAGAATGGAATTGATGAGTAGGAAAACTATTGGGAAAAGTATCGTCATGAGTTAGAGAAGATGATAAAAATTCATCATTATTTATTGTTGTTATTGACGATAATATTGAGGGTTTTAACAAATGAGTACTATCGATGAACGGCAATTCAATTATGAGATCATCATCACTTGTATACACTTCCGTAATTTCAAGTGAACGATTATAAGGATTATGAAGATGAACGAATTGCTGATAACTTGTATTTAATGGAATATGAGCACCGATATAGGGACGTAAACGAAATTCATTTGGCACACCACTGCCCAGTACCTGGAAATACGAAATGAAAGCCAAATCAGAAATTAATAATTTTCTTAAAGTCCATATCATACCAAATAGTGAAATATTCCTTGATTACTGTTAATTACTAATGTACTGTCTGTTTTGCCTATAGCTCGAGGTAAAAAATAAATGTTAAAAGACGTATTTGATTTAGATGGAACTAATTTTTGCGTAAAAAATGAAGAATAAAATTGGACAGTTGTACCGGATATGGATTCTAAACTTAATATCTCAGGACTATTATTAATAACAATAACATTATGAACAGAAGGAATTCCAATTGACCTAAAAGAGATAAAAAACCCATAACATAAGAATATTTCAGAAATAAGTACACTGAATTAATTCTTACTGTAGGTCAAAATCAAGAATAGCAGGAATAAATTGGACTAAGGATGATATAGAAGCTGTTAGAGTTTCTGTTATTGTAGAAGTATTAGATAGAGATAAATCAGGATAGAGAAAAGTGGACGTTGTAGTGGTTTGCTTTATCTCTTCTTTCTCGTCGTCGATATTAATGATGTCATCGGCATCGACGTCATTAAGATAATGATTTTCTTCATCTAATGATGATAATAACGCTGTTAGATCATTATTATCATCATATGCATTATCTCCGTTCTGAAATGATGAAAAATATACAATAAACGTTAAATTCATGTTTTCTATCTAGAAACAACTTACCAGAAAAACACTTTCAGCAGATAATTTAACAACATGAATTGCATCATTTGATAACTGAATTATAGCTAAATAATACCAAAAGAAAATATCATAATTGTCATTATGAAGCAGAGCAAGCCTAATTTTTTCTGAATACTTCGCTTTTTGTATAAAGAATGACGAAAACGTACAGTAACTTCAACAAGAAACACATTTTTTCAACTGTTTATGTAACATAGAACAGTTACTTAGAGAATCTCACAAGATGCATCCTAATGGTACTCTTTACTAGAAATCTTTAGATATTTTTTCTCTATCTGAAGTAAACCTAAGAGTAAAGATCACTTGAAGATTTTCAGCATTCTAACATAGTGCTGAACAGAATTCATATTCAAAAAAGTTCGCATAAAGATAATTGTCATCATTCTAACTCGATTCTTACTCTCGCTATCGCCGTATGCTTCACTTGATAATGCATTGACTATAGTTAATAATGCTGTTGATACGTGTAAAAGAAACAGCACGTGTAAAAAACAAACTGCTCCCAGATGTCTTGACGATTGTATGTTGGTTTTTGACATTGATAATGATCTTGTACACATTTTTGTAATTCAGAGAATAAATTCGAAAATTTATCAAAGTAAATGACGACAAAAATTTAATAAAGAACATTTAATTATTGAAAAAAACAAGAAAAATGAGAAATTTGTTGATATTGAAGAGATTCGGAAATACAGAGAAGGCTGCATATAATAAACAAGAACATAGATTAGATAGAAATTCTTAATGAGACAGATATGACATTACTTTTTCTTTTTTATTTAGTTGCACAAGTCACGTACTATAGCAGATATATAATGTATTTGATTTTCCTCCGAGTTTTCTATATATTCGTACATCTAATTGTCTCAATTTGATTGGTAACTGGGGTCTAGCAAATGGAAAAATACGAACAAAGATGGCATACATTCAGAAGACGAATGCGGCGCCATCGAGCGTGCGCGTCTTTTTCTGGTTTGGATAATGAATCGGATCTATTTCATTTTTCCTTATCGAAATTTCACGTTTCAAACAACTTCCTCTAAATGACCACTGGAGTTTTTCTAGTACCATTTTTTGATTTTCTTGGCTTCAATGAACGTAGCGTCTTTTTTTTATTATGATCTTTTCAATCTATTGTTGACAATGCTCAGAATTGTCCGTAGTCAAGGCTAGCGCAGAATCGTGTGAACTTTCAATCACTCGTTTATTTTGTCGATACGTAGACTACTACTGATTTTTCGACAATTTTTAAGTTTTTGTCACATTCGTGATTGAGCTGCAGTAAAAAAAAACGGTCGTTTGAGAATAACCTGGATCTTCAGCTGAACGAAATACCGGAGTATCTAAATGTTAACAAAAACTTCAGAGAACTAGGAAAATATTAACAAAATCTTCGAGAACTTTAGCAAAACATTTTAACGAGCAGATCTTCTGCGATTCCCATGTCATAACTTTTTCTATAATACTGTCGATAATCGTGGTAACAGAAAATATCGCCGGTTTCCCAATGATATACGGACGGTATACCGTTCAATTTAAGGCGGGGACCTGCCACCTGGACTTTTCGCAGTTTCTGCAGGACACTTCAGAATGTATAGATTCAGCTTTCTTTCGACTAACGCATCTGTAGTTTTTGAGAAAAATCTTTTTACGTTTTTTGTCGGTTTCCAGTCCAGTTTTTAAAAATTTGTTTTTGGAGAGATAAGCTTGCATCTTTTGTCATTCAACCATGTTGAAATATACTTACAAAAAAACTTCATCACTATCGGATAAGGTTTGGCGAAAAATTTTGGATTTGACTTAAGATGCAGCTCATTCAAAGATGTAGTGAAAAAATAGATTTGGTTGATTTATACACCATTCAATAGAGAATCGGACGGCAATCGCGAATATCGCCATCTCGACTCTCAAAGCCCTTTCCTCGCCGAGAAAATTCCAAAATACGGAGCGATGGTCAAAAACCGGAAAAATATCCGTTTTTCGAAAAATGCCCATAACTCCGCCGGAAAGATCGTAAAGATTTGCGGTTTCAATATTCGGGTTTAGCATCAAAAACTCAAACTAGTCATGTAGTCTTTAGATCTCCAAGACAAGAAATGAGTTTTTGTGGAAGGCCGAAACTACAGCGACGAAAATGCAACAACTGTTTTTGCAAATGCTTCAACTCCGCCTGGAGAGGTCGTAGAGCCAAACGTTTTACACCGTTTGATTCGCCGTTTAAAGCTCTACAAAATTATACATCCACTTTTTCGAGATTTATTTTTGTTCAAAAGATATTCGACCTACATCGAATAGGACAGCACTTTCGCCCAAATCCTTCAGATGATCGGGTTTCAGACGAGTCAGTTCTCATGAGAGAGAGCTGAAACTATGGTTTTAGCGGTACATAGTGATGCTGAATCTGATGGACTCACTTTCAGAAATCCGTAAGGTTTCCAAGGTGAGCCGCTGGAGACCAGGATCTCCAGAGACCCTTCCAAAATCCTAAGACCCTGAAAGTGATCATACTCAATAGAGAATCAAATTGTGAGCAGAATGAGATCAACCAGAGCCTTCTACGATCATATCCCGTGGAATTACAGTTAAAAAAACTGAAAAACTCGAGGCTTTTCGACTTTACATCTGTGCTCGGCTCATAACTCCGCGGGATATGATCGTAGAAGGCTCTGGTTGATCTCATTCTGCTCACAATTTGATTCGCTATTGAGTGTGATCACTTTCATGGTTTTAGGATTTTAAGAGGGTCTCTGGAGATCCTGGTCTCCAGCGGCGCACCTTCTAAACCTTACAGATTTCTGAAAGTGAGTCTGAAATATGAGCGCCTTTTCTCCGTAGTAGCAGCGTCTCAGTATTTTCAATTTTAAAGATTGACCTTAAGAAATTTTTTTTTTAAACTTTAAGAAATTTAGTATTACCCAACAGAAAAAAACATGATAAACAACTTCTACACTCATATTTCCGCTCCAAAATGCTTCCTCGCAGAGAAACTCTTTGCAAGGTCTCAAAAAAACACACTTTCGGTCGCCAGAACCCATTCTCAACGTCAAATTCGAATTTTTCCGCCAGACCTTGTTCGAGAACGATGACAATCTTTTCACATATACATCTCGATGCGCTCTATCGATTGATCATAAAACCGATTGAACATCGAAGAACAGAAAAATTCCCTTACGAAGTTTAGAACGTGCACTAGTAAGTTTAAGTAAAAACCGGCCAGATATTCGCGGTTTACCGTCAATATCGCCCGATGTGCCTCACGACATATCTCACGATGTACCACAGGTATTTTCGCGATATTGAGCATATAGGTCCTTGACTAAGTCTACGTGTAAATTGAAGAAATGCCAAAATCCTAATGTGTATAGAAAAGCTTTTTGCATCATATCAAGAAGTTGTTCACCAAAAATGTATTTGCATTTAATATCAAAAATATCGAACAATTTCAACAATTTCTGCATTTGATTACGAGTTGATTGTTCTTCAGTACATGTAAAATATTGATTCTGATACCAGCTACAAGCTTTAAGCTAAACAACAGATGAATAGTGCATACCGGAGGATAAACAATTATGTCCGACTCGTTCTTATCAATGTCTGATAGTAGGTGTTTGAGAAAAAGTTGTTTCGAATATTGTAATAGTGTAAATGATACATCTGAAGTTATTTTTCTGGTATATGCTCTAATTAGCGATGAGTTCCGGAAGATGAGCAGACTTACAGTAATTCTGCTGTTTTTCTTCTATAAGATACCTAGTCAGCGATCGACAAGTCCAAGTTCCGGCTCTTTTTAGGGGCCAAACCAAACCTCAAGTCCATCATGAATTTCACTATTGTCTATCTAGAAACAACAATTAACTAATAGTTACTACAGCTGGCTGATCGATCACACAGAGACACTAGCTCTAAAGCAGGAATGTTCTTTAGAGGCCTTTGGCTGCATGAATCCAAATATGCCTACGATTAAGCCTAGAAATATATCCTTAGTAAGCTAGAAAAATAATTCATTCGTTTCGTTGTAATTATGCGTAGACCTGTACCACTTAAAAACAAAGTGTACTTTAAAAAACATTTATGTTTTCGACAGGACTACTATTTATTTCAAAATATAGTGTGGGTGATTGCGATATCAATAACTCGAGAACGGAATGAGCTATCGAGATCGGATTTTCACCATCGTTTAGCCAAGATCGGGGCACGTAAAAATATACAGAAACCAAAATTTTTCCATGGATCTCTGGAGCAT
>CAJNOQ010005699.1:0-14813 GCA_905250885.1 Didymodactylos carnosus | reverse complement strand
AATTCTGAGAACAATATGAAAAATCGTAATAACCTTATTGCCTAAAGACATTTTTGTTCAAAATATCTATCACGTGCTTCTCATATATTCTAAGAACTGTTCTTAAACTCTAGTACAGGATATTGTATAACTTTGCAAAGAAAGGTGGTGGAGACCTGGGAAGCGTCTCATTTTGATGCAAAATTTTCAGGCTACAATCCCATGTTGATAAAACATTGCTAGGATTTCAGAGGAGTTTTTAGACAACCGTTCTCCAGAGAAACGCTAGGAAATGTCTATGGGCACACGGCTATCTTATTCATAATCAGCGCTCTTGATTACATATAAATTGCCAGGTTTGAACAAAATCGGAGTGCTTAGGAATGTTCCCTCGTTAGCTGAAAAATAGAGAAATTTTTTGCCTTGCTGAGTTGAGATAATTGAAATTGAAAAAAAATTGAAAATTGAATATTGAAAATTTGAAAATTAATTTAAAATTCAAATTTTGCGTTGAATATTCACCCTTTTTTAAAATGTTCGTCTTTCAATGCTAAATACAAATATCACTTTCAAAATTAATTTCTGACGTTCAGTTTTTTTAAAACTAATTTTACTCGGAACCTGTAGGTCAAAAACCATGGTTTTCCAGACATCCTGCTTCCGAGCACTTTGGTAAAAACGTTTTGCTACACAAAAGAAAGAGCGCGTCGAGAAACCCTTAAGCGTCAAAAAATGAGAATAATTGGACTGATAGGGTAGAAGTTAGCCTAGACTGACTTTCTCATGTGCCACGCCTATTGTAATTCAAAGAGATAACACCAATCTATTTTCGGTTACCTTATACATTAGTCGATAGAGAATTTCACGCTGATCAAGGATATCAGTGTTTCAGCCTTTTCAGTCAAAGTTTCCCAGTTCGTAAAGGACACTTTGAAGTATATGTTCTGAAGTTCTTTCTGCTTGCTGACATTATGTGGCTAAGAAAAAAATTAATTACTTGAAAAAATGATGTTAAATTTCCTTTTAGAAAATTTCCTGATCAAAAGTTGTCCAGAATGTCATTTTCAATGAGAGAAAATTTTACTGGCTCGAAATTCCTTAAAGTCGAATTTTTAATAAAAATTTACGAAATTTTAAATTTTAAAAACCGTATTTTTTAAACAGTTTTTTAAAAAGTCGAGTTTAAGGAATTTTGAGCCAAAAAAATATTATCCCATAGAAAATGACATTCTGAACAACTTTTGCAATCATGCTTTTGCTCCAAAATGCTTCCTTTTCGAGAAACTACGGACAAGGTATTTTTCAAAATACCTTTAGCCCTAAAATTCCACGCGGAAGGCAAACGTTGAATTTCTTCGTCAAACGTCATCGTGGATCGATGAAAACCTCTTTTCTGTATACAACTTGATGTCCTCTATCTGTTGATGTAACAAACAAGTCTTCATTTTAAAATTTAAAGATTTTATATAAATTGCAAAATTTGGGTAAAAAAACTGAAAAAAACTTCAACAATTTTTGTTCTTAAAAAAATGATGTTAATTTTCTGTATAATTTCCTTATAAAACATTTTTTTTTAAAAATTTTTCTGGCTGTTCGTCTTTCATCATAGAAATTTGTTTCTCATCTAGATTGATAGAGAAATGTGCGAGAACATTTACTATGGAAAAGGAAGGAAAGACTTTTGCTCGTTCCTTCCGATTAATACTACCACGCCTATTATGCAGCTTAATTAATGTTAAAAAATCATGTATAAAAAATATGAAACTTAAAAAAATGCGATGAGTTTAAAGGCGATATAATGGAAGATTTTAATATTATATAGTGGTATGTTTCAGATGGACGTTCCCAGTTACCGCTCTATTGCGTTGTTGGCACTGGTAGGATTAATTTTATATTATTTGTCAATCCGAGAGAGCAACTACGGGCCACTGAGGATTGTCTATATCCTCCAGTCCGCCCACAATTCAACTCAAAGCATTGGGACTCTCTCGACATCTACTGGTACTACTGTCACTACGTCAACAACACGATACGTATCGTCTACTACTGGTGATGAGGCGGATGCGCTTGTCGAGCGGGCTCCTCCTCCGTCAGTGCGTGGCGGCAACATTTCAAATAACAGTCTAGCTGTATTTGTCTTTCACACTTCCCATTTTGCACTCGCCAAACTGCAGCTCTATCTTGTTCGAAAGTTAGCCATTAATTTGGTTGCTCTCGAGTTTTTTCTCGACGGGACCGAGTCAAAAACAATGCGCGACATTGCCGATCTGCATAGTGCCCGAATGCATATCTTTCCGCCCAATTTGCACCCGAAAAATGCAGGGCCGTCTGATAGAAACGCCAACGTAGTTAACTGGGGATTAGCAACGGTGGCTAAAGATTTTCTTGCTAATGGTACCACGGTTCTTCTTCTCGACGGCGACGTGCTTCCCTTGAGCCCTTTCGACTCTCAAACACTGTTAAATTCACGTGATATGGTCTGTCGAAAGCATCCGGCTCCGCTTTCCAGATACTGTTGGATTGGATTTATTTGTTTGGCACCACAACTATTCAGCACACTCGACGATTTTAACGTTTCGCCAATCATGCGAAGTAATCGAGCCTATGATTCGGGTGGCCGAACAATTGAATATCTATTGAAATATCGAAACGTATCATTTTCTTGGATGAAAGAGACTATCTTACTTCATACTGATGAGGGACTATTCTGGGGTGCAGTCGATGTCGACATTAAATGGGTCGAACATCACTTTGATCGTTGTGATAAATGTGGGCCCGAAGTCTTCTTATCGGCTGATAATGATGCAGTCTTCTATCACATGATCAGTGGAACTTCAAATTGGAGATTTCCAGATCAACAACAACGTAGCCAATCACTGCATGACTCTCTCATGCGATCGCCCTATGGACCTACTCGACAGTTCTCGATGCTTGAACTGATTGCGTCAGTGCGAAAAGTACAGAAGATGGACATGATACCTTTTCATGGAAATTTAACCTGTTCAACCATTTGTCGAGGTTAACCGTCCAAGAATATAGTAAGATAATGCAATTTGCCAGAGCCCTCGAGACAGGGTAGTAGGATTTTATATGTAATTTCATTGTTTAAAAAGGGGGAATCCAAAAAAGCACGGCAGTGAACGACCCTAAATGGTATAATACGGCAGTTCACGGCCGTTTACTAGGAATTTACGACTGGTTATAGCAAACGTGTGGCCGTTTACTGCGGTTGTACCCATCGTCCTGGAGGCTGTTGTCCTTAGCGTATTTTTGCATAAGGAGCTTTTTGTGGTAAATATTTGATAGAAATAGCGAAATCTGTCGGCCAACTTATTGAAACAAAAGGTAAGCGGAGTCCTGGTGAATGACTTGTTTTATATTAAATTCTTGCATCAGCTGGGATATTCTTTGAATCGTTCTGTTCCTTCTTGCACGTATTTTAAAGGGAACAATGATCTGTGTACATAATTGTACTCCTTCCACTTTGGTTATTCACATAAAATCCTTTAAATATGTTGAAATCAATGATATGAATAGTATGCATAAGTTACATTTTAAAATTGCACAAATTTATTTCGCAGAAAAATTATTTTTATGTATATATTCAACGAGCATTTGAAATTCTAAATGAATTTGAACCATTTAATTATTCTCGCCAATCTCTGATATTCATCTTAATTTTGCGGAAATTTTTTTACGACTAAAGATACGCTTGAAGATATACAAAATTCTTTCATATTAAATAAAAAATATTTACCAATCTATCATATAAAATATATTAAGGGTACCCCGCGCCGCTCTTTTTTGTAAAAAAACTTTCGGATTTTGAGCTGAGCATAGCCTAATGTAGAGGAAAGTGTGGGCTGCAAAATAAGATCAATCCCAGTACTCCACGACCTTTTTTCACAAAAGTTGTGGATTTCTGAAATTTTTCCTTCAAGACCTAAAAAAGCTCAAATTTTTACTTCCATAAACTTTCCTCTCATTTTCTGTACATGCAAAATTTTTCTTACACATAGTCTGATAGAAGAAAAGCGTCTCTTCATAATGAGACGTTTTACAGAACTTTCCGATGAGTTTTCGCTGAGATATAAGCATCGCAGCAAATACTCTGAAAAAGTCACCTATGTATAAAATGCGTTTTTTCTCGAAAACTATTTTTTTGCTACCAGGCTTCATTGTGCCACATTACGACCCCCCTTAAAGTTCATCCGATCGAGTTCAAAATTTTACCAGAGGTACTCAAGACACTATTGCATGGTTAATTTTTGGGAATTTTATTTTCAACTTTCTCTTTATAGTGTTTCTAATAATGAAAAACTTAGTTTTCAAGACGTTTTTCAATATTTTTCCTATAACTTGACCAGAAAAGGTCTCAAAAAAATTTTCCTAAAATTATCTCTGTGGAATGACCTTGAGTACCTCTGATTTTTTTTGAACTCGATCGGATGAAATTTAAGGAGGATCGTAATGTGGTACACTGGAAAACTCGTGAACGGCAATAGTTGAAAACTTGAAACAAAAACGAAAAGTGCTCCATTGATTTTCCAATCAGTTCTGAAAATACGAAGCCCTAGCGACTTTTAGTTTTTATTTCATAGCATTTCTATGGAAAGCCCAAAAAGAGAAGAGGAATACCCTTAACCTATATTCATTATTTGGATTAATTTATTACCGTCTTGCACAATAAAAAGCGGTCGATTTTATTCACACAAAAGAGTTGTGTGTTTCTACGAGCAAAACATAGAAAAATGACCGACAGGTATTCCATGGATAAACTAATCAAAAATAAGATAGAGTGTTAATGTCACAACGTCAGATGTGACTCTTACATACATAGAGTTAACCGGAATTTAGTGGCAAAAGTTATTTTTAGCAACACAGAGAGCCACTTTACAATGTAACATAAGGAAAAAGTATCTTCAGAGTTGCATAATCTCTCATTAAAAAGAAGATTCGAAGTTCTTCGAAACTGGATCCAAGCAAACTTCTGAAAAGTTTTTGCTCGGACGATATATCAAGATAATTGGAAGGCACACTATTTTGATGCAACTTTCCACAATTTTTTCTCAAAAAGTTATAAGATTTGAAGTTCGGTAACACATTCAACTTTCCGGTTATGCAAGAGTTTATATTTGAACTGCGACAAAAATCATTTCTTTTCGTTTTAAAACATTTTATTCTTCCTCACGTGTTTTTTCCGCTATGTAGCGCGAAATACGAAACAGTGATATTCTTTTCTGTGCATTTGTGTACTGGTTGCCTTTAAGTTGATTCTTTCTAGAAGTTGGTATATGTAAAAAAAAAAAAGAAGTATATTTTTGTTTTATTGTAATTTTTGATATGGTATTTCTGTTAAATATTCTACACTTTTTTGGTAACAGCCTATGGGCTTAACAATAAACGGAAAGTCAAAAAAAAAAAGTTGATTCTTTCTTTGCGTTATTTTTCACTATATTTGTGCATAAAGGCAACGAGCAGCCACATGCACAGAAACGAAAATCACGGAGTATATAGCGGAAAAAACACGTGAGGAAGAATAAAATTTCTTTTAATAAAAAAGAATTGATTTTTGTCGCAGTTCTATTCATTCTCTTCTCACTTACACATTTTTTTTTTATGTATCTACAAAGAATTTTTAGACGTAAAAGTTTTATTTACTTTACTCATATACACGTGTATAACAATATTTCCAGTTTATTCTTATGTAAAACAAGTAACTATTAGTTAAGAGAATTGTCAAAAATACGTATGAATCATGACATTTTACAAGGAAAGATGAGTTAGAAACATTTAAAGTAAAAATGCTCTATGAAAGGTAAAAATTCTCATAGAGGAGAGTTGCACTGAACATACACATACTTTCAAAGACATCTATTTGATCTCTCTCTCTCTATGTTATTAATTTTATTTGCACAAACATCTAATCATAATTAGTGTTCTTGTCAATCAAACTTTTCGAAATATATATCTCACTTCGTAAAATGTCACTAGACTTGATTGATAACGAAGAAAAACAATCCGAACAAGTATCAAATGAAAATGAATGGTTAAAATCATGTTATAGTAATGAAATAGAAATAAAAGAATTATTATTAAATATTAAAAAAGATAAATTAGATATAAATAACATGATCGATAATAATGGAACTAGTTTATTACATATTTGTGCCTTACGTGGTTATGATAAATTATTATACTATATATTAAATAAATATGATAATTATATTAATATTAATGTAAATATAACTGATAAATATGGACATACACCATTACATTGGGCATGTATGGAAAATAATGTTGAATGTTTAAATATATTACTTAAATATAATAATATTAATTTAAATATGATAAATTATGATGGATTATTTATAATTAATCATCAAACACCCATATATTTAATTGGTGGTCAAACATGTTTACATTTTGCTTGTGAATATGGTCATATTGAATGTGTATCATTATTACTACAAAATATGATAACTAAACAAATAATGATTAAAGATTTTAATGGTTATACACCTTTAGATTTAGCAATTATGAATTCATCACGTAATAATAAATGTTATGAAATTGTAAAATTATTTAATCAATTTAATATGAATGAAAATATTTATGATAAAAATAAACAAATATTGAATCAAAATGATTATTTTATTCAATTTTGTAAAGATCGATTAAAAGTTCAAAAACGTATTGCAAACAAAATTAAAGATACTTTACCAAATATGCATGGAAATTGTTGTCATACATGTCGAAAATTTTATCAAATTTCTGTTGATGATACTAACGAAAAATGACTGGATTATCCTCATGATTGTAAGGAAAGGGTCATAAATCAGAAAATATCTGTTTACTTGCTTGCTTATTTGTAGACAAAATGGTGGACAAGTATTTTATAGAGCCAGCGAAAATTTTACTTCAAAATGTTCCGTTTTTTTGAAAATGTTTGCATAAGTTCGTGTATGAGGTAACGAAAAAATCGAATTTCCATGCGAGATCGATTTCAGCTAATATAGGTTTTCACTAGGTTTTTGAACTTTTTTCGAAAAAGAAACATTGCCATGGGATTCACGCGGGAAGATCACTAACTGATAACTCGCTTTTTGATCGACATCTGGTAGGTTATAGGTTATCGACCATGCTGATTCCGAATATGATCATGGACGTTCTCCTTAGTCCTTTGAAGGTCCGATTTTCTGGAAAACCAATTTTTTAGAAACTCTAAAAGATAACCAAAACGTTTCTTAATGAGACACGATTGTGGCTCACAAATTTCTGATGAAAATTAGACATCTCCCAACTCTATACAACCTTTCTTTGCAAAGTTAGAGAATTTACAAGAAAAGCTCTCAATGTTTATTGTCTGCTCAAAGCTACAGAAATAAGAAGGAAAAAATTAATTTAGAGCTTTTCTTATAAATTCTCTAACTTTGCAAAGAAAGGTCGTGAAGTGCTGGAAGATGTCTTATTTTAATTAGAAATTTGTGGGCTACAATCGCGCCTCATTGAGAAGGTTCTGGTTGTTTTTTAAAGTTTCTAAAAAACTCTAAAAAATAATCAAATCTCTCTCTGGTTTTACAGAAAATCGGCTAAGGGCTAAGGGGAATCTCCATGGTCGATAACCTATAACTCACTAGATTTCGATCAAAAATCGATTTATCAGTTGTCAGCGGGAAGGATAACCCATGTTTCCATTCACCTTCGAGATTACCACACATAAGGAAATATCGACCTTGGGACTTCGAGGAAATCCGATACCACTCCTAAATCACGAAAGATTAAGAGATTGCTTAGTTCCCATTTTGTAGAGAATATTTTAGGGTATCATGCCTATGTGAGACACACAAGGGTGCACTCTGATAAATCTTGGAACAACGATCTAGTCTTTCAAAGGCTAATAAGGAATACTACCTGCGGGTGGTATTTTCTGAGATATTTTTATGTCAACTTGTAGTTAAGTATCTTCTTTATACAATGATAAAAACCGTGTATTTGAAGTATCTTGTTCAAAAAGTTATTAAAGAAATAGTCACTGGCATTCTTTTTCTTTTACGAACAGTAAATCAAAAAAACTGTAAAAAATTTAAAATCCAAATCAACTAAAATCCACATCCATGAAAAATTAAAACCAAAATACAGGATTTTGTAGCACTTGAATAGCTGATTCAAATGATGTATGACTCGTTATATTTGACATAAAGAGGTTTAAGAAAAAAAGAATGCAAACGACCAGACTACGGTGAACTGGCATCAATTTTAGAGAAATATTTTATAAAAAATCTATTAGATAGAAATTTTTTCTTTCTTTTCTACATATATAATAACTATAAATAATTGTGCATCTTAACATACTTGAACCAAATTTTGTGATCGAAAATCAGCCGCTAGACCAAAAATTTTGGCCAAAGTCCAACGTTAAAAAAATACATAATTTCACCAATATTCATAAGACAACCGAATTTTCTCGAAAAGGCATAGTACTCAACGCATCCTACAAACTGACATAATCTGAGGACACCTTTGAGGTAGTTACTCCCTTCTCCCTTAAGTAATTAATTCTAAGGAAACGGGTTGATCTTGGAATATAGCCAACTTTTTGTTTTCCACGGTGACGAAAACGAAATCGGAAAACCAAGGTCTGTTATGCCATGACAAGTGTTGGCTACATTTCAAGACCAACCCGAACTTTTTATCACATAAAATAGCGGAGAACTCTTGAAATTAGGCATGCTACAAGGGTAAAAATCTATTTAGACGAAAGAAAGAAGAAAAGAAAATCAGAATTTTTGATGCTCATAGAAAAATGCTTATAACCTTTAACTGAAATATCGCACAGAGCTCAGCAACGTCTCATTTTAGAGAAAACACTTTTCTCTATACGAATAGGTGCTTGAAAAAATTTCTAGTTATCACCACACATGTGGGCGATTTTTGCAAAGTGAACAATGATAAATTATGATCTCCAGTGGCCAATCTTAACAAATGCATTACTCCAGAAGGAAAAGTCAGAGAGAGCTGATGAACGTCTCATTTTGTAGAGAGCACTTAACTATATATTGTGGCATATTTAGTTTGAAAATTGATAGTCTTAATAGAAGAGAAGACCAGAAGTACTCTTTAACAAACTCAATTTTCAATTTTGATCCCAGTTAACGGATGGTAAACGGCTAAAATGCGTAACTGTCACCCTCAGCTGCGGTAGGTTGAGCGATATTTTTTCTCTCAAACCAGCCTTAAAAGCCCATCATTAGGCACAGTTTTTTGCGCTGATTACGAATATCAACTTTAAAACGAACGAAACTCAAATTTTTAAATCGAAAATTCCAATTTAAAATTTAGAAGTTTTTTTATTTCAATTTTCTGACATACTTAGTTTTTTACGAAGTTTCAGAAAGTATATCAGTGGATAAAGAATTAAACTCTCTACAAAATGCACCACTGACTTTGTCGAAACAATCTTAAAAAATGCATTTTGTACACTAAACAAGTTTTTGCTGGTTTTTGCCGAATTCGAAATGATACTTTTTTTGGAGCAATTCTACGAAAATTAAAAACATTTCTTCCACCGTTCTTTTTTGCTTAGTTTGATAGAGGGCACTCGATTGCATAAGGCTCCGTGCAGATCAAGTTTATAGAAGTCTTTTTTACCGGTAGAAATATAAAGATAAAATCCACCGCAAAAGAAAACAAAAAAATGATGTAATTCCGTTATGACATGTAATTCCGTCACGGAGCCATTTTGCTTGTTAGCTCGAATCAATGAGTATTTATAGTGCAAGTCACATCGCCATCAGATGGTTAATTCTTTGTATCTTGAAGTCTACAACTATGTCTAGTATAATAATATGGTTAGATTTCCAATCTTGTAATGTCCTTTCTAATGAGCCAGAAAAACAACACTTTAAGGCGACAAAAAAATTTCTTCTCGTTTCCTTCTTGTTTTTTCAGACTCAAAAACAAGGCAAAAAAAGAGTTCTTCTAAAAAGATAAAAGTATTAGTTAAACTTGCATGATGAGCACGCAGAAATCAGTGAGCTAATCAAGTACGAAATGTGACAGTGCTTTCTTTGTCGCGAAACAAGATAATCGAGAATTGTTCAAAATGTCTGACGCAACGCCACTTTGAATAACAGGCACAGTACTCACCTTGAGTTGACAAATACTCATCGGATTATGAACGTGGCACAATTCTTCTCTGAAGTGATTCTTCTACAATTATGCACTCGTCTGAATAAAGATCTGACTTAGATTTAAAATGCAAAATGAAGAGGTTGTAGGAGACTATGTGTTAAAATAAGGAACCTACGAGGAAAAAAAATGATCGAATTAATCAATAATGCAACTGCTTTTCTCTGAATATTTTAAGAGGACATCAGCACTCATACAAGAATCAGGATGCACAGCTTTAGTTGTCGTTCGTCAACACTGGATGATGCAGCCAAATTATCATGATTCTAGTCTTTCCAAATTCCTCGACTAGTATTTCTATTCTTAACTTTGTTGAAAATACAGTGCTCTGTTAATACTAGCGTTATTTCCAATAGCTTTAAACCGATTTAGAAATGCTTCAACTGCATGTAATGTAAAACAATATGAGCTCATTTGTATCATAGAATTTGAGTACAGAGAAGACTCTTATAATGAAGATATTATGTCACAGCTGTATTTTACACGTAAAATTATCTTCGAATGATAACTAAGACTAGAATATTATTCTAAAATGGGCTCTACTAAGATTTCAGTACCTTCGGCAATCATTGTAAATCATTTATCATTTTTCACTAAAAACGATTGAAATACATAGTATTGTTAAAAACATAAGATATCTCTAGGCTGGCAGTCGTAACTTAAGTTACGGTAGTTTCTAAGATCTTGTTGCTTGATTAGAGATTAGGAGCGAGTAGGATTTAAATTCAACGAAAGTTGTTATAAACGGTTTTGTTTATAGTACTTTCTGTGGGGCTTTCTAATTTATAATATAAAACTGCGTAGAAATTTACTGACTTGATTAAAGTACATGGAGACAACTATAATTTTTCACTCATTTGATTTTTCCTCTTTTTAACCATTTCCCTCTCCTGTTGATGAACCATTTAATCCACTCCACTTTCTGCCACGTACGTATCGTACGGCTGTGCTAAATCTAAAACCATCTTTATCGAATGAAATTTCACAGAGAAATTTAACATTCATCTCGCTAATAGGATTTTAGGGTAAAACTGTTTTGCCAGGCGCCTTGAACAAAGATTCACTTTGGAGAAGCATTTTAGAGCGAAAATATGGACACAAGAATGTAATGTTGATGCATAATTAATGAATTAAAGTGTGAGATTTTGTCTCGTTTAGAATTATAGAATAGGAGGACAAGCGACAATTTCTAAGTCTAAGAAATTCGCCCAGCCCTCAATTCATCGGTCAAAGCAGATTGAAAAGACAAGAAAGAGAAAAGTCAAGCGCAAAAGATATTCAAGCGTTTGAGATAAGTATCTCACGCGCGTCAGTTTCTTGAGATACGAAACTGAAACAGATGAATCAAGTCAGTCAAGCACATAACTCGGAAAAAAACGCGTTTTGTACGAGTAAGAAATATCTCCACACCATAAATTTCTTACTTAAGAAACTCAAGAGAGTCGTGTGCTTCAGAAAGACAGCTTCACTAGGAAACACACATAATTATTGCTGTTGTATTTGAAATACTAGCTGGTCTCATCTTTCTAAATATAAATCAAACACTTGACATTAGCGTTAAAAATCGTTTCTCTTCCAATTTCTTTTCATTTTCTAGTATTTTCTTTGTGTTTGTTCTAATACATCTGTTTAATTTTCTCGTCTCTCATTTCCAGAAATTAAAAAATCATTTAATTGTCAACTTGCCAATTATATCAGCGATCATCGATACGCTTTGTACAAAAGATGCCATTCAATATCCGGCTGAAGGACGACTAATTACACCGTACCTCAAAATGGACTTCATTCGACCGAAACGTGACTGGTCAAACAAATTTCCTGATGTGCTGCGGTGGCAAGGCAGTATTAAATGCCGAAATTATCAAATTATAACGGCTGATGATTCGTGGTCAACAGATATCGATGATGATATCCAGTTATATTTAATCAATCGCTTCGAAAGATGGTTTTGTAATTTTACTGAAAATTCAAGTAGTGAAAATACAGCATTCACAATTCGAAATTCTTCTGGACTGCAATATGATGGCAATTGTTGGCAGAATTTCAAAACATTCAATAATTACACTTATCAAGTTTCATTTCTATGCCTGCATCGATGTTTATCAAAATATCGCGTGAGAGACGGAATAATCGATTGTGAAGAAGCAGATGAACAGATAATTGATCAAGTTGACAATTCATGTCCACGTGTTCAACGTCATCGACTTGTGTGTTCGTCTAATGAATCGTCTTGTCTGATGGCTGGTGCAGTCGGCGACTTTGGTACGTCATGTTCAAACGATCGGGATGAATATATGAAAAATGGTTTTGTTATCCAAGATAATGTCATCTATCAAAAACGAAACGCTGACGGTTGTTCGTTTCTTAAAAAATACATCAATACACCTGATTATGTTATTCCGCTGGTGACAAAGATTTCATTTCCGTACTATTGTGATTCATTCTTTAATACAGAATCAGGACGAGATGAAATAAGCGATTTATGTCGCCACTGGCTTTGTCCGGGTGATCAATTTAAATGCTTAACTGGACAATGTATAAAACAAGAATGGCTTTGTGATGGTATGTAGACAATATTCCAGTGTCATTAATAAATGTCATCGTATTTTAGGCGTATGGGATTGCAGTGATGCGTCTGATGAAGAAGGATTGTTTTATAATGGATAGATTAGATGAACATAATTCCAAAATAATTAATTTAACCGAAATAAAAGACAAATGTCGACAACAACATCGACAAAATAATACGCCATTTTCTAACTTATGTAACATTGAGGAAGAATATCCATGTTTTCGAGCTAATGCTGTTGATCCATTTAATTTTGACATCAATCTCTCATGTATCAATATCAGCCAAATTGGTGATAGAATCATCGATTGCGTTGGAGGCCATGATGAGCGGAATACATTAATATGTAATAATCAAGGGATGCTGGGTTATCAATTTATGTCTTGAAGTGGAGCATGTACAAGTACTTTTATCGATCTTTGTGCAAACTGGAAACCAGGGTCTGAACGTGATACTGTCTGTTTTCAACAGTGGCAAAAAAACGACAGCATCAATAACTGCACTACTCAGTCGGACGTTATGTGTTTGAATGGTAAATGTATCAAAAATGCTAAATGTAACAAAATAGTCGAATGTGACTATGGAGAAGATGAATACTGGTGTAATGTTGAACCAACAGTTGATCACCATAGATATAGAAGGTCAAAAATGATGTCTTCCAACATGATTACACACTTTAATTATCCGATAGAAACAAAGAGAATTCTAACAGTGATATCGATTGCCATTGAAGAAACGGACGAATCGAAAATCAACAATGGGCATTTAGCAGTAAAGCAATCGAGTTCCGAAATACCAACATCATCAAAAAAATCTTTCAGCTACAAATCTGTTTATGAATACATATTTAGTATGTGGCCTGATTACTTCACCAACAATTTTCATTACTATTATTTACCATATTTCTGCAACCGTGGTCTGGCGGTGAAAGATCATTCTAATGTTACAAAATGTTTTTGCCCACCCAGCTTCTACGGTCCACAATGCGAGTTTTATAGTGATCGAATAACAGTTGTAACACATTTAGACCTAAGAAATTATTATATTCAAGGACAATCAACTGTGATTAAAGTATTAACAACATTTCTGTTTGATGATCTGATTATGGATTATTATGAATTTCATGTTTATCCATCATTACAAACAGAAGACAATTATGTTAAGCAAAAAATGTACTTTCTGTATCCAAGAACAAACGAATTTATTCGTTTGAAGACGAATCAACGTAGCGGTACACAGTTGTACAAAGTTCGTTTTGAAGCATTCGAACTATTTGATACAATGAATATCAACCCAGTTGGCGTATGGGATTTTCCAATTTATTTCGACAATCTACCATCATTTCGTTTAGTCAAAATACTACGAGTGGAACAGTCCAATACAATTTTCATTAATAATCAGTGTTCTGATCATCCTTGTGGAGCAAATGGTGTTTGCCACATCGTTATTAATAAAAATGAATCATATTTCTGTTTATGCAAAAGTGGCTACTTTGGTAAACATTGTGAAACCTTTGATCCATTATGTTCTGGACACTGTTCACCTCAATCAATTTGTAAGCCAAATTACGGTGGAATCATCACAGGAAACCGGGAGCCATTATGCGTATGTCCAGCCGGTGTTTTTGGGCCGACATGTCATTTGAGAAATGATCATTGTAACAGCAGTCCATGTTTGAGCAATGGAACCTGCTATGTTACTTACGAAATGGCTGATATTCAAAATTATACGTGTGCTTATACCAGCGCATTGACCATTGCCAATATGCTAAAGCGTCTGTTTGTGTCACATTCGGTCCAACACCCAAAGCCGTTATCGAATCAAATGCAATTCTTGCATCGAGTGTGCTATTATGCGATATCAACAATAAAACATTGAACCTTGTAATTCGTCATCAACAAGTGTATACTTCTGTACCACCATACTTACAGTACAATCACACAGTGAGCATTTCCTCATAGAGCAGGCGGCATTTTTTGCCGACATAGTTTTTTTGAATCCAAAATCACTTTTTTATACGTTTTCGCATACGGTATTTCCAGCAGTGTGGCAAAGGTGAGTCGCGGAAGGTTTT
>CAJNOQ010005698.1:0-14819 GCA_905250885.1 Didymodactylos carnosus | reverse complement strand
TTGAATAAATCTTTTTATTTATTGTTGTTTCTGTTGTTTTGCTAGGTTTTGAATAAAAATTTGTAGAGAAAAAGCGTTTAAAACAAGATAGATGTAGGTGTTCCGTTTATTTAGTGGCACCCTGTATGTTCAAGGTGAATGTTTACTCGGCAAACTGAGCCTATAAAAATGCAAGATGTACTCAAAAAAAGAAGTCTAATAAAAACATAATAGAAAATCAGCAAACCACTGCTAGTACAACGATACAGGATAGAAGTATGTCATAAGATATCTTTTCTCTGATTGTACGAACATGTAATCTAATTTAGACTACGAATCACACTCAGATACTGAATGCGATCCTTCTATTATTACGTTGCGAATATGGTGAGCATAAGGAGGAAGAAAAGTTACTCGTCTCACAAATGTTTGTATGCCCTTCGCTTTGCCTCTAAACGATTTCTGTTACATCTAATGTCTCGAAATAAAACGGGTCACCTGGCACAATTTCTTAAAAGTTGGACAGAGCGAATCAGATGCTGATGTACAGCCAACAATTCGAATAATTAAACGTAAAAATCAACCCGCTACAACGGTTACGGATATTGAACATAACTATTCAACAGAACGAAAAAAATCTAAGCTGTTAACCGTGGCCACCGTTCCAGAATTACTTGAAGTTGATGCTCCTTCTAGTTTCAAGAAAAGTATTCAACAAGTAACCGACCCCATTCATCTACTTTCGATGATTTTAGCGAAATCAAGAAACGTCAACTGGAAAAGTCATCAAATGTGACACACAGACAGTCTTCAGTAGGTATTCATCATCAAACTGAGCCAGATAATGAACATCCATCAGCACCAGCCAATTTACCCAAACAACGCGATTTTACTGTATCTGAGATGATAGTAGGATATGTCAACGATTGCGTTAACCCATATTATCCTTTGGTATGCAACGAAAACCGATTTTCGAGGGCTAAAAGGCCGAAAACCCTATTAAGATGTACTGGGCATTGTTCACCTAAGCTAGCGGGGTGTCCTTTTCAATATGAGGTGATTGTACGATCAAATGGTACGATGCGGGTGACATGTAATGGTTCGATTATCCGCACACAACAACGACTTCACGCACCAAGGATTCGCGAATCGGAACAAGAAATTCTGCGAAATGACTTTTCAAAAGGCGCCAACCCTAGGTTAGTGTTTCACGATAGATTGTTGAAAATAAAACCGAAAGCGATAATGCCTGGGAATCGAGATGGTGTTGGCAAAAGTGTACATATATATCACAGGATCGCATCGTGGACCACTGCTAAATTGACAACCGACTGTTTTGACAGTCTCGCGGCACTCTAAAAAGAATACGAACGAACAATCATGCCAAATACACCAGTTCCAGGGATTATCAGCTATCGGCGGTAAGGTCAGCTTTTGTGTGCTTAAACATTTTAATCATTTTAACCAGAGATCGACACAGATCACACGACGTCTTGGAGACTTCCGCTTTGCCGAAAAGTGTCATAAACGGCTCATAAAAGCCTTATATGGGATTAGGGATTGATAATATTAAAAAGTTGGTAGCTTTCCAACAGTTGATCAGCAAACAATGAATCGGCCGAGAGTATCAAACGCTTCAGTGAACTCAGGATTGAAGGATTGAAAGATTAAAGGATTAAAGAAAGTGCTGGGAAGATCAAGCTATAGTCTACCTTTTCTGCAGTGGACCCTGAAAGTGAACGGACGCTTTAAGAGGATATTTTGTAGTGGTCTCAACTTCAGAATGACACGTAGCGTAACAACTAGTGTATATCTTGATATTTGTGATCTTGTTGCATGATTTTTGACTGAGTTATGAGCTTTTGAACTTTTTAGGAAAAGTGGTGAAAAACTGATATTGCCGAGCATATTCCTCAAGCACAACGCCAACAACAAATTACTCAGTCACAATATGTCCAACCTATTTCCTTTCAACAATTAAAGAGAGCTGTATCAAGTAATTTACCATGCTTTTTGATAGAATTTGATCCAGCTGTAGATAGTAAAGAAATTCTATCTGATATATTTGCTTCAACGAGAGTGATGATGTTTTCAGCTATTGAATCGTTCACTTTCTCCTCTTCCTTTTTTCTACTTCAATTCTACTTTAGTTGCATTGCAAAGGACAACTATGAAAATGGAGTTAATCATATAAATATATGAAATAAATCTTATTCTTTGTTCTTTTTTGTCTGATTGTTAAAAAAATCATTTAAAAATGTACTATTTCTAATGGTCGTCTCTAGTATTGAAAAGAAAAAGTTTAATTGATATAGAAAACATATACGCTTACGAATAAAAATATTCTCTTGTTTATGTAACAAAAAAACGTGAAGGTCGTTCAACATCCAACATACAATTATGCTTAGAACGGTCTAACAAAAACTAAATGTAAGGGTGAAAATCTTCAGTTAAAGAAAAATAGTAGTCGTAATTCACTTTATACGAAGAAAAGTACACTCACCCTCATGCTTCACCTTCCTCCCTGTAAATATTAAATGGCTAGGCATCTGAGGAGCCTATAACGTAGAAACCTGTACAAACTATAAATATTTGAGTATCAAATACTGAGATATTGCATTTTGCGTTTAAAAAGGGGGAAAAGTGCAGATTTTGCTCTCAAAATGCCAAATACGACTTTTCGAGATGCTCGTCTATTTTTGAATGCTGTAATGCAAAATCAGGTTATTTTACATTTCGGAATGGAATTGCAGAGTGCAGTTTTCTAAAAGGAAATTACCACACGTGCATCTTAGTCATTACATACACTCAGAGGATCATTTAACAAATTCTCATCCTTATACCTTACTTTACTTCTGACATAAATAAGATCTAACAATACGCATAAACGCTTTAAATACTGCTGGACGAATAACTCCACTTAGAGATGCATAAAAAGTTCAGAACGTTTCATTAAGATCGTCAGTAGGTTACTTGTATCACACGAGCAGTTTCACTCGGAGCTTTATAGTCAGTTACGTATATCTGTTAATTCCAGCTTCGAAAAGCATTACTATTAAAGAGCTTTCGATTTTTACACATGCATTTTCTTCAATAGAATATAAAATTCTAATATCGGCAATAATTGTAATTTTACGTCTAACAACTCAATATCAGCTGAATGACAGGATGCATTATCGAGAAGGATGGTAAAAAACCGTTTCGCCAAAAGACAATTCGCCATGGCGAAATGTCATGTGTCGTTTCGCCAACTGGCGAAATGTCATGTGCCGTTGAAAATAGTGATAGTAGTTGGAAGTATTTGTGAAGATGAAGAAGGAGGAAGAAGGAGGTAGAGACTATGTGAAGATGTATTTTGAAAGTGTAAATATCTTTTTTCTTTTTTCTTCATTTTTAAGAACAGGTGTTTTTTTACTAAGTTGAATTAGATAAAACGCAACGCTATTTGAAAAATTACATTTATTTTATTCCCCTATGTCTTTTGTTGTGACATCGTTCTCATGTTTATTTGTGTTGGAATTAGTACGCATTTCTAGCATTTCTATTTTCAAGACTCTGTGTTCGTAGATATTTGTTTTTAGTTTGTTTGAAAATATATATTTCGAGGGAGGTTTCCAGGAAATTGTCTTTCGGCGAATCGTGCTCTGGCGAAACGTCAGAGATTCCCCAAAATTTTGCGTACACAAAAGATGTTAAAAAACCGTTTCGCCATGGCGAAATGTCAGTGCCGTTTCGCCAAGAATTTGTACGCTTTCGCCAATTGGCGAAACGTCCCATGACTTTTCGCCATGGCGAATTGTCTTTTGGCGAAACGACAGAGATCCAGCGATTCAGCAATTTTCTCACAGATTAAGTTAGCTAGAATCTGAGGGAAAGAGCACCGATCTTTTTATTGGGATATGGTGTCCATTGAGAAAAAAGCATTTGAGAGAACGATGTTTTCAGCGAAGAAAACGGCGAAAAACATAATAGGGAAAAAGCATTATAGCGAAGACAGCGAGAAAAAATTGCTCTCACTCGCAGAAAAAATTCACTCTCAGTCACCGTTCAATGCTCCCTTGGGTTCCTAGACGCAGCGCATCTCCAACCAGCTTCAATAACAACACAAGAAATGAAAAACGACGCTCTGGCTTCACATCTCCTGATGCCCATAGGAATATGAATAATGATTTCAACAATCGAGATAATTTTCCACCACGCCCTAACATAACTCAAAGCAGCATCCATGAATTGTTCGAAGTGAGTTTTACTATCGATTTTAATATCTAGATCAACCGATGAATTTCTTTCTAGACGGAAATACCAAAGGTCTTGGAAAATCACAAGTTACGTATCGAGCGAGAAATGTCATTGATCAATGAACTGTCGGACGATGATAACCAAAAAGCGATTAGAAAACTGCTTTGGAAACAACTAAGCAACCAATCAGAAGCTTTTAAGACGATTATTAATAATTTGCGCGAATACAGACCAGAAACACCTCAAAACAGGGAAAATTATCGAAAAAGGCTGATTCGTGAAATCAGCCGTTTGTCAAATCCTTTGCCGATTCATGCCAAAAGAGAAGATTTGATTGACACAATAATTGACAATCGTGTGACCATTTTGCGATCCGAAACAAGATCCGGCAAAAGCACACAACTCGTTCAGTATCTAGTGGATGCTGGATTAGCTGATCATGGTAAGTGAACGGCTATTTTCTGAAAGTGAATCATTTTGATATACAATCCATCAGGAGACATCGCTTGTACGCAACCCCGACGTTTCGCAGTGAAGACAATGGCGTTGCGTGTCGCAAAAGAGTTCGGCTGCAGGATTGGCGAAGAGGTAAAGCAAAAGAAGACAATTGATTGATTCAGCACGTGATTGATATTTGTTTCAGGTTGGCTACCAGGTTAACAATATTGATATTTGTGTATCACAGCGAACGAGGATTCGTTTTGTGACTGAGGCTATCTTGTTAAACGAATATCATGATGACCCAAAGCTGAATGCTTATTCTGTGATTGTCATCGATGATGTTCATGAGCGTAAAGTCGATACTGATTTACTCCTTGGCGTCATGAAGAAATGTTTAGCGAAAAGGGGAAATCTCAAAGTAATTTTAACAGTGTTGAAACGCGTTGAATAAGGTTTTCATGACACATTTTCTCTCTTAAGTTGATCATCATGTCAGCAACGATAGATGAAAATTTATTCAAACATTACTATCCCGGTGCTGTTTTCCTCGATTTGCCTGGAGGATTGTCTCCTATCGAAGATGAGTATTTAACGAAAAATCCGCAAAACTACTTTGATACAGCTATTGCGACGACACTTGAAATCCACGAAACTCAACTTCCTGGTGACATTCTCGTCTTTTTAACTAGCCCAGAAGAAGTACACAGAGCGATGAATGAATTGAAAATAAAACTCCGTTCATCCAATTCTGCTCTTGTTTTACCATTACATGCAAATTTGAGCACAGATGAACTCCAGCTAGCGCTTCAGCCTTCTTCAGGCTCACAGCGTAAAATCATCTTTGCAACAAATGCAGCAGAGGCATCGATCAATATCGATGGAATTCGTCATGTCATTGATTCCGGCATGGTGAAAGAAACTTTTGTCGATTTGTCAAAAAATCAACGAAGCTTTAAAATTTGTTTTACGAGTCAAAGCTCAATTCAACAGAGACGCGGTAGAGCAGGACGAACGTCACCAGGAAAAGTAAATATTTTATTGTTCGATGAAACAATCTGTTTTCTTTCGATGAATTTAGTGCTATCACCTCTATACATATGACACTTACCAATCATTGCACAAGTTTCCTCAACCTGAAATTCTTCGAATTCAACTATGTGTCGCCGTTTTAAAACTAAAATATTTTGGTGTGTTGGACGTTTACAATTTTGATTGGGTGGAAGCTCCTACTAAGCAGAGTCTCGATACTGCTATCAATATTCTGACGGCACTCGATGCTATTGATTCTGAAAGTGGAGAACTCACGACAGACGGTCGCGATATGGCAAGACTCGGCATAGATCCGATGTTATCCGCGATGATTTTGGCCGGCAGAAAGTATAACTGTTTAAGTCATGTATTAGCTCTTGCTGGAATGTTGGATACTTCTCTATCGGTTTGGACGGGTGGCACGAGTGAAAATGAAAGAAAGCCGCAAGTCCACGTACGTGTCAATCTGAGTGTTGCATCACGATCCGGCGGTGACTTTCTTGAACTACTTCACCTTTTCATTCAATGGCAAAAATCAAGTAGAGCGGTTCAAGACAATCAAGTATGGTGTCGTCAACGCGCGATCAACAGTAGATCGCTGAAAATGGCAGAAAATTTTGCCCGAGAAACGGCACGACAGATTGATTCACATTTTGAGCTAAACTCCGTCGAACTAGATGATGATCTCACTTCGAGAATAATACGTTGTATTTGCGGTGGTTTTTTCCAGCATCTCGCTGTATCAAATGGTATCGCCGACTATGGGTACCAATTGATCAATGGTTTGGATGGTGTCCATGCTAAACTACATCAATCATCAGTACTCTATCTAGCTGAAAGGGTTCCGGAATTTGTTCTATATCACAATATTTTCATGATATGCGGCGAGACTTGTATAACATTGGCTTGCCCAGTTGATCTTGATTTATTAAACAAATCTTGGATTGCGTCGTTACCAAGGCCACCCGCTGAATATAAACTTCGTTGTCACGTCTTCAATGATGTCGGACCGCTCATCATTCGATCCATATTTGGGAAAGGGCTCAAAAGTCTGACGACGTTCCGAGATGACTATAAAATATTTGTAGATATCAAATTTGAAGAAAGTCGCTTATCTTTATTAGGCTCAAGAGAAAAGCTCGAACGAGCTAAAGAATACTTTAAATCGCGCTTAGATCGAGAGAGAAAAAAATTGTTGGCACATACACGAGAGTTCGAAACTATTGGTGGTGTTCGGATTTTGCTTGGTACTGGCGCAAAAATTACCTCAGTTCTTATAGAAGACGAATACGTTAGAGTGTTGGTAAATAGTCTACCAAATGGTTTAACGGATGATGATATTTACCAGAAATTTCACCAGTGCGGAGCAGGTAAAATACTCTATTGATCAATAATATCATCGGACTGATGTTTGTAGTTCAGAGTGTAAAAATGCAACGGAAAAATGCCGATGATCAATCAGCTGTAGTTACGTTTGAAAAACGTGAAAGCGCTCGAAATGCAGTGACGAGATTATCTCGAGAAAGATGGAATGGAAGAAACGTCGACGTAATCCCCATTCGTGCCGGTACATCGACTTTTCAGTGGGGACAATACTACCAACTGAAAGCATATTGGTATATGACTGAGTCGGAAGGTCATGGTCGTATTTATTTTGCTCGAGAAAAGACTACACGACGAAGCAAAAAATTATTCAAGCATCGAGGATACCACTGTCAAATTCAAAAAATCACTCGAAATCCAGCGATTGAATGCTCTTGGCCGTTTGTGGAACATAACGGCGAAGCAACTCTATGGTTTTCAACGCCTGATCAGGCTCGACAAGTAAGTGAATGCAAACTTATTTTTGCACTCGATGAACACTGAACTGACGAAGAAGAAAATTCAACAGAGTCGAAGACCCACTTTCTCTTCTAGATCATACAAAATCAAGATTTCGCACTCTTTTCTCCAAGATTAGAAACCGAAAATGGATGTATTGTTCTGCTAAGCACGGTTCCTCAATCTGATGACGAACTAAATTTGATGAATATGTTTCCTGGCTGTACAAGGGCTCAATTAAGACGATTATCCGAGCTTGTTCTTCGTCCAAAGTCTATGAATGTTGAAAATGATGTTCGTCAATTGTTCAGCAATTATCGATCATTTATAGAAAAGTCAGTAGTGGTCTCAAAAAATCACGAAACGGGAATTTATACAGCTTATGCAGAATTTTTCGACGAACAAGAAATGAAGCAGGCTATCAAAGAAATTCACGGAAAATTAAATTTCACCGGTAAAGGAACAATGCAGATCACCGTCATCAACGAAGAGAATCGCTTGTTCAACCAGAGACGACAACAAGATAGTTCATCACATTTCGTGCTTGAGCTTTCAGAACTGCCTCCTGAAGCTAATGAAGAAATTCTTCTAGAGAATCTCCGACAAAGACAGCTCGATGTTGATGTATTAAGTATTTTTGTTCCTCGTTGTTCACTTCCTTCGACATATACACTTCCAGTGGACGATGAAAATGCTATCAATTTAGTTATGTTCGAATCAGTATTCAATGATCGAACTCGTTTCCGGAGCGAAGTAGATATACAAGTTGAGCCTTCAACCGATGATGGTCGCGTTACTGCATCGATTTTATTCAATAACCCTATCGATATTAACACTGCAATAGAAATGTATTCAAATACGAATGAAAATAATCGGTTACATTTTGGTCCATATCCAGTTCGACTTGTACCAAAACTAGATTATACGATTGAATTGCATTCAGAAATATTGAAGGCGATTCCGAACAAAGTTCAACAGACTATCGACACGATTGAGAATGATCCGGAATTTTCAACGATCAGATTAGTGAAAAACTCCATGATCGAAGGCAAAGATGATATTCTACAATGGTCAATCACAGGGTTAGACGCTCAAACAATTAACAAAGCACGAGCTTTGTTTGAAACTTTAATGAAAACTTACAGATACAAATCCGAGAATCCATCATGGGTCGATATAATCTTCAGCACAAGTGGGAAAGAATTCCTGACTCAAACACAACACGAAACTCAAACATACATTTGGTGGGACTGGGAATCAGCAGTCGTGAGAATCTATGGTGACGAAGAGTCGATGGTTCGGGCCTATTCGAAAATCGATGCATACGTTAACAACGAATTAAGTTCAAATAAGCGTTCAGTGTTTATCCCAATGCCACCTGATTGTACTATTCAACACTTGAAAAAGTCTTATGCCTTTCGTTATTTGGACAAGGGCAAAGTCAAAATTGATATTGAACCACTTCAAAAATTGATTTCGATTCGTGGAGATCAATCTATTATCGATGAATATGTCAAAAAAGTTACTGTTGTCTTGAGCAGATTGTCACGCACATCCGCTGATTCTGATAGAAGATTTGCTATTGACAATAACAGTTGTTTGTGTTGCGTGTGTATGGAAGAATCGAAGTTACCCTTCTTATTGGCAAATTGTAAACACAGTTTTTGTCGACAGTGTTTGGTTAACTCTTTTAAACGTTCATTCGACGCAACTTTATCGAGACAGGATTTTGGCATTCGCTGTCCACACTGTGACGCTGGCTTGATCATCAGTGATATTATGTCACTACTTGGATACGGAGAAGTGGAACGTCTTGCGAAAATTGGTTTCAAAATTCATCTACGCTATCAGGAGACCGATCTTACGTCTTGTATTGGAACTAATTGTGATCGAGTAAAAATAACTCTTTTATCAACGCAGACAAATCTTCATGTACACTCTGTATTTTAGGTTTATCGACCATCCAAGTATCCGTCTATTTTTGATTGCGACAAATGCATGAAAAAGAACTGTGTTTCTTGTAAAGTTGAATTCCATGAAAACTACTCGTGTGAAGAGTTTCAAAGAATACAAAAGGAAAGAAAAGACAAAGCTATTCTAGAAGAAAATCTGGGGAAATTATCTTTCAAGCCCTGTCCGGGTTGCGAAGTCCCCATTGATAAATTTGAAGGTTGCAATGCAGTTAAATGTAAAAGTTGTACGATTGCCTTCTGTTGGTTATGTTTCAAGACAGACAAAAAAGACAGTGAGATAATATTTATTGAAGTTATCATGGGATTAATGCATACTTCCCTTTTAGTTCATCACCATTTCAATGATGAACGTTCCAGCTGTTACGGCAAATGTTTTGACGTCGCATTGGATAGGATGAGATTTTGACACTTTCAGATTGAGAATGTCTTGAGGGGTGAGTAAAGCAAGTCAGGATTAGTTTCGTCCTTGCTAAAGGGACTCTTCAGTTGACTCTAATTCTTGTGCAGTTGTTCAAAATTGATTCAACACAATTAATTGAATCAATAATAAATTTGAATTTGAATTATGTGTGCGTAATTCTTGTGATTGAAGAATAAATAATCTCACTCAATTTCATGCAAATCACGAAGAATGATAATGTTTGGAGTAAAAACGCCTGAGTCAATTGAATAAAATTGATTTGTCAAGGGGGCTATATGAAAAACTAGCTGAAATACCCGGCGGTGCCCGGGAAAGTTCAGTATCGCTTGCTTGGCATATTGAAAAACGATGGTCTTATGGTTTCCTATACGTTTCTGATCGTAAATGTTGCAAAATGCACTCGGATCTCTGTTTCCCTTTTCAACTTTTTAAAAATATTTGTGTTCGTTTAATTTTTTTTGTTTAGTAGGCTTCCTTAATTCAAGATAGATGATGTGCATTGAAATACAATTTTTATTGCAAAGCTCTTTGATAGACAATGTTTTTCGTTTCTGCATTCTTGGCAAAAACATACAAATTCTTTCTAGTTTCAGTTCTGGAAAACGCTACGTAAAGTTGGCTATGAGAAAAGCAAGGCGTCTCTAGGTGAATACCAGCAACCTTACGTGACTGGCACTGAGCATGGACATCACAAAGGCAGGTCGTACTCTAAACTGCAGTCGCTTGAATTCAAGGGGCATGTCAGCAGGAATGATAGGTATTCGCGGTATGAATACATCCTCACCCTTTGCGCAGCCTGTGAATATTGTCGCGTCAACGACATGAGACTTTTTCTAAGGGACTCCCTTAACTATAACTACTAGGCGTTCTTCTTCTCTAGTTCACGTGTTGTGAGAATCGGTGTTACGATGTCTAACGTTGGAATTGCGCCTTTTTACTACCCGCTGACTATAAACGGGAAAACTGTCGATGCTACCACCGGATCTTTGATCTCAACTAAGTCGATGTCCGCTCCGATCTCGAATCAACTTGACTAGAGCTCCTTCGTTTGCAACTTCGACATGGCGGTAGAGAGCAATACAAACATACAGTTCTCCACTTGGCTCAATAGTTCACATCTTGTTGGAAACCAAGCGATGGTGTTTGCTATTTCGGGCGCTAGTGCTTCGGGAGTCATTCAGTTCCCAACTGTGTCAATTGGGTCTTGTGTGGCTAAGAGCTCTAGTGTCGCTTGTGTGTCTTATATTGCCGCTGCTAAAGCGAGCGGTACTCAAGGCACTTCGTATACTACTAATCCCGATTCTAATGTTTTCAACGACCCATGCTTTATGGCTTCTACTATCACTTCATAATCCGTTGCTAGGAACGACGGTACATCCATACTGATGAACATTATTATGATCTTCTCCTTGCTAGCACTCGGTATTATCGTGTCTGCCTTCTAGTGATGGACCGGTTTTCGAATATACCGAAATGATACCCAAGAAGGAAAGAAAGAAAACAATCATTACGTTACTGGCATTCATTTTTTTCTGCTCTTTCGGATAAATTCGAGTATAACCTATATATTCTTTCGTTCTCTCGTGAATTCTTTTCCAGGATTGAGGGGAGCGGCGCTTCCCAACCCGTCGCTGGGAGGGGCAGCCCTGGGTAATACGTAATAGTCTTAAATTATAGGTAGGAGGATTACCAAACAATTTGAAAAGAAACATGTATTGATTACGTTTTCCTCAGATCGAAATTATTACCAAACTATTATAGGTCTAGTCATAGGTGAGAAGCAAGAATGAAACGAAAATAACATAAATAGAGATGAATCTAAACTCAAAATAAATCATTCGATTAGTCGTGGTATTGAACTCAAGCCCAAACGATTTGGGTTTGGTGCATGCCTACTCATGTTCTGTTTCGGTAGAGTCAGAAGTTAAAAAAATAACAGCAGAAAACGTAATAAGTATTGCGAAGATTTTTTAAAAAGTCTTTATCTTTCCTCATGTGTTTATTATACCGATTAATCGTAACCAGATCCTGGAAGTGGCACAGATCGGGATCAAGAAAATCAGCCTGACTATCGTCAATTTCGTTGTTTAAAAAATGATCTATACCATAGTATAAAATAAGCTGATCGTCTATATTCCTTGTCCCATAGTATCCTCGACCGACATATCTCACAAAATCTTCGAAAGGAAATGTAGAAGTCGAGGCTAAGCTGCCAAAGTTTTGATACATTTCAGAATAATGATCATGTAAATGCAAGGAAGAAAAAGCGAACTTCTGAACCACGAGTCCAAGAGCTCCTGCAATGCGCAACGTCAACCAGCTTCCACATACAACATCTCAGTTAACATCTAATTCGTATACTCATAATTCACAAGCTATGTGCTCCACACGGTGTTCACTGTTGTCGCAAACATTTACTGTCCTCTAGCCGACTTGATCCTGAGGAGTGACTGGGTGTGATCGATACATTCTGCAAACGGGATATGAGCCGAATATCCCTGCTTTTTTGAGAAAAGGGCAAATCGCTGAATGTGAAAAAATCTCTCTTTTTTAGTCAGTGAAATACAGCTATTTTACGCGCAAGGACGATGAAATGAGGTTCTGAGATATGAGGTCCTTTCCAAGAAAAATTCAAAACTCATTCTAGGAACATCAGTTCTACTTCAAACTCACAGTAAATACTTTTCGGTAGCTGTAGACTATCCAATCAAAGTAAGAAGGTTAAGGTGTCGTCAAATGAATTGTAAACAGTCACTCTTTTATTAAATAATTTTGATAACATAAATTATTATTTATTTTTAATAATATTTCATTACTTCAATCCAAATTTAAATTCATAATGTATTATGATTAAAATTTCGTCTTATCTATTTGTTGATTGAATGTGTTGACGATTTTTCTCTGATGTGTTCATGATAATGTTACTATACATTGTACACGAATAGTACTATTCATAATACTAATAGATAAATTTAATAAAATAAATTCTTATTAAATGTTGACGTGATAAGTGAATTATCGTTAAGTCAATGGTCCGGATGATGAGTTTAATATCATCGTAGAACATCGACTCGAAAAACACCGCTTGGCCACTTGTGCAACTCAATATAATCTGGAAGATACTCGACTACGAGATGAATGTATTGTATGTGGTTTTATAAAAACAAAAGATAGTTTAGTTTGCGACGCCTCTAAGTGTAATAAATTTGTACATGTTGGCTGTATTGGTGTCACGGAAGTTAGAGCGCAAGCGTTGACATGTTTAACATGGAAATGCCACATACATCGTCAAATAAAGTAAAAATGCGTTATTAGCTCTCAAAAAAGATTTTGTTGTATGTTTTTTGTAAACACTGAATGTATTTCAGCTTTTTTGTTACTTCTCAAAGCATAGCAGATAAAGAAAAATAGATACGCAGATACACTTACTTTATTCAAATGATCAAAATTTTGGTGTACATTTAACCAAACTTGTTCGTCGAGTTTTCCATGTGGTATAAGCTTTTTTATTTTTTTGTTAAAATTTTCCAGCACAAAGTCAAGGCCTTCTCCCTCCCTAATATCATCGCTTGTACTAACTAAGCGCGTGAGATGAGAATAAGCTCTATAAGAATCATTTTGTTCGAAGAACTGACGTAGCTCATTAGGCATTGTTTTTCGTAATATCGAGTCATTTATCAGGACAAACTGATATTTTGGATGATTACTAGTAAAAAATAAGATTGATAGAATAAATCGAGCTTCGTTTAATAATGTTGCATTGTTTAAACGTATCCCTGTTCTTAGTGTGAATATTGTAAACAATCATAAACATGCAGTATGGGTAAAGAAATTGACATTTAGTGAAGATTTTGAGCTCAAAGCCCATTTGATGAACGTTTCATAGGAGGTATTTTTCGAATTTAGCTTATTATTATGTAGATATTCATATACTAGCTCAAGGACATTTCCATATAATGCTGTAGTAAGGATTTCAAAGGTTTTGTGGTGATCTGAACAAGATTTTACATAAAATTTCGCTTTCTCAGATTTGAAACGTAAGCAGTCGGCGAGATCATATCCGTAAATAGGCCAGATAAATCTCATAAATGATTTACAAGCATTCATTTCGACATGACCGAGGCCTGGACGAAATAAAATATTCTTAAATTCGACGTACATGAAACGGTTATTGCTGGTTTTAGAATTACGATGTGTGGTAGTATAATGAGTGACTAAATCATCAAATTCTAATGACTTGTAATCACACAGTAAGCACGTGTAGTTATTAATAAATAGTTTCCAGGCTAAACAGTATGGTGAAGCATCAACTGTAATTGTCGTCCACTTTCTTAACTGATTAGAATCAGCGGTCGATTGTAAACATTTCTCTTGTAGGTCTCGTAAAATGATCAGAATATTTTCGAATGATCCTGGATTTAAAATATACGGATTACCCAGTTTGACACCTCGTTTACCTTTAGGATGTAGCGACGGAATCTGTTCAAATGTATGTTTTAGTTTGGTGCTGATAATTGTTTTTGCTGGATTTGTAGGACGAATTAGTTTTTTGGAAAGGTTTTCAACCAGAGGCACTTTACACGTAGGACATTTTTGCTTTTGCTTTTTATATTCCATTTTGCACATCACACAAATTTTCTTCTTTTCGAATCTTTATTTTTCTTGAATTACTGAATCGATATAATCAGATTTATGTATAGAATCTGTTTGCTTGCTAACCACTTCAATCATGTGTTCTATAAAAGTTTTCAAGCATGATTTCATTAACGGGCATTTGTTTAATATCGATACCATCAAGGGATCGTTGCTGTTTTTAAGTTCATCGATACTGTTTATCATTGAAGCACATGAGATAGAAATCCTCTTATTTGAACACCACTTACTTAAATCGCATTCCTTCGATTGAATATCTAATT
>CAJNOQ010005697.1:0-14821 GCA_905250885.1 Didymodactylos carnosus | reverse complement strand
GTAATTTGAGATTTTCTCCTCAAAGAAAAGGTTTTTAAAAGTTCCGAAGGTGTTTTTTGGAATCAGCTCGATGAGACAAATCTAAATGTGTAATCAAACATCAGAAAAAATTCCACTCGAATTTTGAGTTAGCTGAACCTTTGATGAAAAGGGCTTCTTGTCTTGACGAAGCAGATAATAAAACATCACTCAAACGCTAACTAACAAATATTCAACCTGTCATCTTCCTATGATATAATGGATAGCAATAAGTTTCCAAAAGCTGTGTCAGGCTAGCCTTCCAGTCAGATCTGCAGTTGAAGAATAGTAACGACATAGTTGACCATGACAAAAGTTTGTAAGCTGTAGGGAAGATATTGGGCTATTGAAAATGGATGACTTGTCAACACCCTATACGGATAACTGTAGCTGCAAAGCAAAGTATTTCTTCTTCTGTCCCAATTACCTCAAATTTAGTTGCTTCAAGGTAGAAGATTATTGTAAATGTTTTTAGCGTCGAGTAGGCGATGCTCAAGATCACGGTCAAGATAATTTACCGTGAATTTGTCATACCACGAAAAAGTCTCAATTGAGAGGTATGCTTTATTAAAGTCAAAGGGTAAAATAAGTGAAAGTGTGTTGTCTTATGTCGTCAAAATTTCAGAAATTCTGATCAATTGTGATTGCCGAAAGCATCCTCAATTATCAATGATTTCTGAAGAACTCACGGTTGATCCGGAAACAATTACGATGATGCCATGGAATTCAAACTACTTTCAATTAATATTAAACTTCAGCTATAATCATTTTATTAAAGATATTTCTTTTGGATGATAGTCTAGCGAATCTAATAGATCAAAATTGAAACATGAAAAACCTTGTTCGATTGTGATTACCTAATATGTATGTATGTATTATTGTTGTTCACGAAAAGTGAGAGTCATCAAAGGTTCCCGACCTATAATAACAATGACTCAAGCCAATAGAAGAGTAACAACAATTAGACAAAAGAAAAAGACTAGAGTAATGGACTGTGACAGATTAAGTAAACAAATGATCTAATATGTCAGAAAAGAAATAAGAGTTAAGGTTCAAGCTTAAAATAGATGTCTTATTCTAATAAATGGGTAGATAGTACAAATGTTCATCAAAAATATGAGATGAACTCATAAATTTGTTTTTTTCGAGATAAATTGTCCAAAAATGACAGTAAATATTATGGACAGGTTATCTTGACCTCAAACTACAATGATATTACATAAACCATAGATATAAAAGCTAGAATTTAGACAATCATAATAGGAAAGTTTTTTTCTTCATTTCAATGGGCTTTATGTTAATGCGGGCGCTTAATAAAAGAAATTTTAATGGAAACTATTTTCGTATCAATAAAAGATATTATATTATTTGACAACTTTTTCACCAACGAAAATGCCATTACCCATAGACCAATAAAAAAACGTTTGTGTTTTACCAGCTGATCGAAACCTGTAGGAAGAAAAACGCATATGAATAAAAAACAACAACTATACAAATATCACAATATACCATCAGTCAAATTGTCAGATTATTCTCAAATATTTTTCATGTGTCTTTTTAGGCAAAAGTAGAAGATAAAGTATTTTTGATTGGGTTCTAGGATCATATATATTGTATTTCTTTCGTCCTATGGATAAACAATAATAGTCTTTTACGCAGATAGCGTGACTTTTCTTATTTCTTAATTCGCTATTGTAAATTTCTTGTCAATGTAGTAAAAAGTGAAGACGTCTAATTCCATTTCATTATTAACTGTTCATTTTAGATAAACTACATTTCTTTAGCATGATTCGTTCTACTCATTTAAATTTAACATTGAGAACGTTTTAACTTGAATGTTTGGAAGACGACTAAACAAAGTCGATGAAAATCAAAAAACAAAAGAAAAAATTATCGACGTTATTAAAAGTTTAAACGATCGACTAAGATATTTAAAACAATTATACGGTAATTTAGCATACGTTTTTATACTCTATATTGTGTTGTTTAAACGGTGTTTGTTCATTTTATTTAGACGTATTACCAACTGATGAGCTACAATCATTTTTCAAACAATCATATCAATATGTATTTCATTTATTTTTCGAAAACTTTTGTCAAGTTGAAAATAATATAACAAGAGCCTGTAAGTGAAACGAAAATGACAAAGAAGAAAATATACAATTAAATGAGTTTTCTTTCTTTTAGTTTCCAAACAGAATCAAATTGAACTTGATTATGTGACAAATTTACTTGAGGTAGAAAGAAACAAGCACTTCATTCTATTAAATAAACTAGCTAAATCTGATGATAACAAAAGGATGAAGTAAACTTAGATCTTGCGTTGCCCATTGCTAAATTAGGGACTCTATGGAAAATCGAGAGCGATTTTGACCTTTTATTCATGTTATTGCTATTGTTTTCTGCAGATCAAACAGAACGTTGTAACGTTTTTATGATAGGCGATTGTTTCGATCATATATTTTTACTGTTATTTTAAATTTTAGCGCATTTTAACACTATTACCAGTTTTGGTTCATCAGCGATGGCAAGCTCATTGTATATGTAATATAATCAAAAAATATTTTGTTGTTTGTAATAGTCCTCAGGTATGTATTTCTATAACGGCTTTTGACTTCTCTATTTTGGTTGTTTTTTTCTTTTTCTAAAAGGGTGTTGCACGTGGTATTCGCTTGTTCATATTGTGGTATCAAATATTAGGCAAAAATGCAGTTGATGATGAACATTATTTATTCAAAAATTTAATAAGAAATTGGAATCAATCATTGGGTATAAGTAATAATAATACAGGAACAATAAAATCAAATAGTGAAAAAACAGATTTATATGATGAACCTGAAAAGGAACGATTTAAAACGGCTCCTGGTAACTATGGTATTCGATTTATACTGTGCTTAGATTAGACTTATTAGAAACAGTCATTTATGTAGATTCGGATACAAGACATTTTCAAAAGAATGTCTAATAGTTTCCAGTTTACAGATAAAGAAACCTTCGCAAGTGTCAGTCTGGAATTTTGACGAAACATATTGTAATTAGTAAAGTAAACTTGTAAACAGATTATAAACTTGTTACAAGGTAGTGTAAAATGTTTTGGGTCAAAAAGTATTCCAAAACGCCATATCTCGCACTATATAACAAACCTTGTTAGGGCAGCCCCTTGTGGGGCTAAGATGGTAAAATTTCTCTACATTAGCCGAGAGATGGTATTGGAAATAGTGTACACTAACATAGAGGAGTAACAAAAATTACTGCTGTCTTTTAAGATGAATACATTACCTTTTCAAGGGGGATACCCCTCCTAAATAAGATCATTGAGAACTACTCTATTGAGAAGAATACACCGCCAGGTTAAGATAAATACACCTTAAGTTAAAAAGTAGGTCAAAAACAAGGCTTTCGAGTATAAAACTTCAATTGTGTCTCCTTTGGAGATACGGAAGGAATTTTCATCATTTTTCGACGGATAAAAATTAAATATTGTTTTAACTCAGCAATCATCTAATGATGACAACTAAACACAATTTATATTGGTCAGCATATTTTACTACTTTTCTATGTACGATATGTTTCATCAAATTCTTATAGTATCCCTTGTGAGCTTAAAACTGACTTATTTGCTGATTTATGTCAATTAAAGTCCTATCTTTTTCATTTTATAAAGATTATTTTCGTTGGGTCGACATTGTACCAATATGGCCAAAAAATGCAAATGAGCACGAGCCAAGCGTTGATCGTTGGTTATCTTATGTGTTACATACAATGTCTGACACAGTAAATATCATATTAGATAAAAACGAAAAGACACATTTGATAAAACATCTTTTTTTCAGTGTAAACGTGTACTATGGGAGCCCGATCACACTGCTAGTCGTATACAAAAACAAGAAGATTGTTTTCGATTTTTATTCAATATGTTCAATAAATATTATTTACCAGCATTATTTCCCACATTTTCAAATGAAAATAATATTTATGATCCAAACATGCCAAGTATGTTAAATTATGTTCTATCTTTATGTAACACGCATGTCTAGAAAGGAAAAATGACTGATGCGTGCAAGAAAAACGTATGGCAGGTCGCCCTGCTCAAGCTGGAGGGTTGCGGAAACCCTGCCCGCGTTAAATTGGAGCCGTTTATTAGTACCTTGACCGGCGGTTCTCTGGGTACTGGTTGTTGGTAATGAGCAGACGGATCATCCCTGTATTTTAAGTTCCAAAGTATAAAATCATAGAAAGTTTCATCAAGAAAAATATTTCTTGAATCATTATACGGCAAGAAATGAAAAAGAAGAAGAAAAAATCATCTGGCAGATATGTGCAGGTCTACTCATGATTAGCAAGCTTTTCCGAAGAAGGATTTCCATCTAAAACTCGTAAACATATATGTGCAGACAGAATGTAGATGAAAATACCTCAGATTTACGTTTACATCCCATAGTCCAAAAGTAAAATTGATACCCTAAAATTTATAGGTCTAGTGTTCACTTCCATCAACTAAATTATGTAATGTTGTTTTACGCTTTGTTTTCTTCCGTTCTTCTTCCAATCTTCAGCCTCGGACACGTACTTAGGTTAACTCTTCGATTCTTAACAATTCATAGATTATTCAAAACTTACGAAAAAATATTCATTAACATGTTCATGCAGGTTGTAGCTCTGAAGATATAAAAGAATTTTCTCTGATATTTGAGAGCGGAGTTTATAAATACTGATAGAAAAAGCTTATCAGCACAGACTGTGGGTCTAAAGTGTACCTTTTCCATTCAAACGAGATGGACTATGGTGGGGCTGGATGGACTCTATGTCCCGAGTAGCTAGTCCGCGTATACAATGTATATTCAGTATTGTCCTACCTCTCCACGCGTTAGGGCAAAAGGGATATGGGATGGGTAAAATTTGCAGATTTCCAGCGATTTCTTCCTTTACAAACTTTGACTCCGTGCTCCTCCTCTTTCAGAGGAATTCATAGGAGGAGTTACACAAAATTTGAAGTATTCAAGTTAACAAATGATTATTTTCGTATAATTTTAGTAGCCATACCAGATATAAATAAGATTGGTATAGATCGTCGTCGTAAACAGGGCTGTCTATGTCGTACATCATATGTAATGTGGTTACTACCGTTTATAAACGATGTACAAAGTCGAGATAGAACTTTAACGCGTGTTCCACCGATCACTGCTCAACAACAACCGCAGTCTTCAACAGGACCCTACATGCAACCGCCAAACTTGACATCTCTTCCAAGTAATATGAGTGTGTCTACAGGTGGAAATATACCCATGAATGATCCCACATCACCATCGTATAATGAACCTTATAACATACTTATGGGTGCACGAAACGTTGCCACATCATCACAAACACCACCTGATTCAGTTATGTTAGAAATCGGTCAAAATGTAGTATTATCTTCGAGAGGATATATTAATTTTATACATGAAATTTTTCGTCAGGTAAGTATAATAGAAAACTTAATTAGTATAGTTAATGTTTTATGCGTTTTTTTCATATCTCTTTTAGAGTTATTTGATGTCCGATGATAATGGCACAGCAGCCTCTCATATACTACGTTCTGTAAATAATTGGATTAAGGAAAAACAGTCACGCCCAGTATTTATGTTGGAACCTGAAAGCGAGCATAACCTATGTCGTTCATCAGCATCATCCGTAACAATAACGAGTAGCAGTAATCTGGACAATGATACAGATAACCATTTACGTTTGGGTCTAGATCGTTGGTTGCAAATATTTATGACACAATCATTTTATATGTTTCTTGTTCGATCCGGTGCAACTGAAGATCAACAAATGACTACAACTTATCCACAAGAACAATTTCAGAGAGATCGGTTACTAGCTGGTCTTGTGACATTTTATAGAAAATTACCGTTAAGACATACACCCGATAAAACAACATGGTAAGAAGAATTTGTCTGTATTAAATGAATATTTTTCTATTCATTTCATTATTTATTCATTATTTCATTATTCTATTCATTTCATTTGTCTATTTAACAGGGATTTGATGTTACGTGTTATGCTTAAAGTAGCTCAAGTATCATTGCCAGATAAACCGCCGCAATTTTATAATCATTCCCATGTGGAAAATACTATTAAAGTATGTAGATTCAATCTCATTTAGCATATAAAATGTGTCATTATTTGTTTTAGACGTTATTGTATTTATTTCATTCGGCTGCACTCAGTATTAGTGTTGAATTATGGAATAGTTTAAGTGATACGTTGTCATCGAAAGTAGCATGGCCAGAAGTAATTGAACAGTGGGATGTAAGTGATGAATTTGTAAAGAGAAAAAAATACACTTAATCGTATATAATTATTCTCTAGTTAACAATGAGAGGATTAACAAAAGATCTTGGTAGACTTGTTTATAATGTTGAAACAGAAGTAACAACAGTAAATGCAATGACAACAATCCGTAAAGGAGGAAAAAAAATTGTACAAATAGGTGAACAAGGTAAAAATTATACGGATGTTGTTTAATTAATTTTAATCTTATATTATCTTTGTAATTTAGAGCATGGTAATCAAGCAGCATCTTCTAATGAAAATCGAACCAGACGTGGTAGAACATTGAGTTCAGATGATGAACATGATCTCAGTGATCCAAGAGTAATGGGTACATTAACCACGACTAGACGTATACGAACAAATAGCGACGACAGTGTATTATCACATCCATTCCAGCCAAACAGAGTAAACATAAGAAGATTTTTAACTACTAAAAAAATAAATGATCAATCTTTGTTTCTAGCCAGCATTACCAACAATTATTAGTAATCATGTTGGAGAAGCGTTAGAACAACCAATTCAATATAATCTAGACGAAAATTTTACATCTAATTTACCTAAACAGTTTACGGATAAAAGATCAAATTTGGGTATACAAATAGCAAAAGAGTCACGTATGTGTAGCAGTTTATTTTTAGTCGATTACATTTTTTTTTATTTTATTTATAAATGTTTTTTAGCAAGTCCAATAAACGAAATGCATGGTCTTGATTCGCCAACAAGTGAAGGTTTAAGTGAGGATTTTGGTGGTAGCAGTACTGGTGTTGGTGAAACGAATAGTATAGGAAGTTTACAAGGAGCAGCTGATAGTTCAATAGCAGATGGTCCTAGTCTTAGCACAAAAAGTAAATTTATTTATTTTTAAACTGTCTCTATAGACAACTTTGATTTATTTGATTGAGATTTTCTATCCTTATTTATGAATGATGAAGAAAGATTAAATAATTTTATTTTTATTTTTAGGTAGTGCTTTTCATATTGATTCTCGTTCTCATTCCAATACACTATCGGAAACAAACTTGTTAGATCAACATATGTTACCACTAACGAAAGAATATCCAATCAGTTATTCAACAGTTGATAGTCTTCATTCTTGTAAGAAAAAACTTATTTGTTAAGGGTGCGCCCCCCCTCATTTTGGGCTTTCCGTAGAAATGCTGTGAAATAAAAACTAAAATTTCATATTTTCAAAACTGATTGGAAACTCAATAGAGCACGTTTTCCTTTTTGTTTCAAGTTTCTAACTATTGTCATTTATGAGTTTTCCAGAAAAGTCGATTTTTCATTGTGTCACATTACGACCCCCCGTTAAATTTCATTCGATCGAGTTAAAAATTTTACCAGAAGTACTCAAGGTCGTAGCGCAGAGAGTATAATTTTGGAATTTTATTTTAGATCTTTGTTTACCGAGTTATAGGAAAAAATACCGAAACACTTTCAAAAACCAAGTTTTTTAAATTTTAGAAACCGTATAACTCGGTAAAGAAAGGTCTAAAATAAAATTCCAGAATTATATTTCTACGCTATGACCTCGAGTATCTCTGGTAAAATTTTTAACTCGATCGAATGAAATTTAACGGGGGGTCGTAATGTGACACAATGAAAAACCAAGTTTTCTGGAAAACTGATGAACGGTAATAGTTAGAAACTTGAAACAAAAACGAAAACGTGCTCCATTGAGTTTCCAATCAGTTTTGAAAATATGAAATTTTAGTTTTTATTTCACAGTATTTCTACGGAAAGCCCAAAAAGAGGGGAGGGGTACCCTTAAGTATGGACTTCCAGAACTTATCATTTATTTTTTCTCTAGTTCCACAAGATTCGACAACAATAGACAGTAGTGATACAGCTATGGGTGCGAGGGATAATTCTAGTCTACCATTAGAACCAGAAACAGCGTACACGGCTTGGTTTCGTATGCTAGGATCATTAGGCAATATAAATCAAATACAATCACCGGACCAACATAATCGTATTATGAAAACATTATATGAAATATGGAAAATACTTTGTAGAGTATGTAATTAGAATAGAAAAATTGATTAATTCTACATATTTTATATAATTGTTTAGATACATGAAGGATCAAAACAAACTAGACAAGGTGATGTTTATTTTAATGAACCACCATTACTGATATTTGCTCCATGGCTTTACGAGGTTTATATTTTATTAATACTAATATTTATTTTATTAATATTAATAATAAATTGTAGGCTATTCAGACATTACCTCAAACACATCGTGAAGGAAAATTATCTGCTTATAAACTATTGTGTTCAATAGGCGTTTATAATCATGATGAACCGCCCTCTCAAGAATTTCTTGACATGTTTTTATTGACATTATATCAGGGGTTAAATTCTGGTGATCAGGTATACTCTGTCATTATCACTTCTATTCTATTTGATACTAAAAAATATTGTCTCTATTTTAAGGATATTATCAATGCCATAATTAGTTCATGTAAAGCAGATTTATTTCATCGTTGTTGGCCATCATCAACATTACTGTTGCCATTGTTTACTGACGCTTGTTGTCAAATTGGTCAGCAAGCATCGATTGTTGATGGAAAAACGGTATTATTGAATAGACAGCATTTATTTACTTTAGTATCTAATGTCGAATTTTCTCTTCTAGAATCCAAAAGTGGAAGCTCTTACAATATTAAGTAGTTTAGTTTGTTTTCCAAATCATTTTGAACAACTCGATGTTTTTATTTTGAAAGAAAAAGATTATTCTACTGTAACTATGGATCGTGCCTATTTAAAACGAATGATAATGAGAGATTTAATAAAAGCATCAGAGAAAGATACAATGCTAGAGTCAAGGTTTGTTATTAAGAAAATGTATTCTATTTTTATGTATTAATTGTTTGTGTTATTTTTAGAGAAATAGCTCTGTGTGGTTTGGCTATTTTTATTTGTGAAGAATTGAAACATCAACGATTAGAATCTCCCATTAAACCATTTATGTTATTTATTGTGGAAAGTCTGCAGGTTAGTTGCAAATTAAAATCATATAGATTTGAAATGTCATTAAGTTAGACAACATAAGTAAAATATTGTTGTTTGAAGGCCCAGAGTAAAGCGTCACCGTCAGCTCATAAACATGATGACGTGAGTAAAGCAGTACTAACAGCTATATACTTTGGTGGTCATATGTTTCTTTTGCTTGCTGGCATCTCTAATAATCAAAATGAAAGACATATTTGTTCGATTATAAGATAAATGATTCAACGTCGTTTTTCAGCTATGACACAGATGATTATTTTGAATTCATTAAGCTTATTTGGATTTTTTCAATCACATTTTACTTTGTCACCGTATATTTATGAAATAAGTCTTTTCATCTAATCAGAATTGTAGAACAAGTAAACCGTCTGTATTAGGCATGTACTAATTATATAACTGATATCAGGATATCTAGAAAAATTGGTACAAAATGGTTATTAATATTCCGCTCGAGCTGCTCTATTCGTTAGACGAAAAAAAATTTAAACTTAATTCATTAATTAATTATGTGTAAACTTTAATTATGACACAAATATGAGCAGACTAAAATACCATAGCTGTGCATGATAAATGGTCATTAGTTATATAAATGCTCGTGTCTCACCAGCACTTTATCAAAAAAACTTTTAACCTTTAACATTTTGTTTGACACAAATCGATAGACCAAAATTATAGGTTCACCTTTATTTTTAATTTTTCTCCTCGACCATAATAGTTAGAACAAATGTGAAAAAAGATCTGAACAACTGAAAGAGTTTATAATCAGGTGAGATGCATATGAAAATTCCTGCAAATCCAATCTGTGGAAAACCAAGATTTTAGAAAATCCAAAAAAATCAAGTTTCGCGATTTCAACGGAAACTTTTTGTAAATAGTCCATTCGTATAGAGTAAACATTTCTGAACAAAATTAGACGTCACCGAACTCTCCACGACGTTTTTTCATCGAACTACATTCAATTTACGAAAGGTCCCTCAGTCATTTTCACTACCATTTTTGCTCTTTTTCCAACGATTTTGCTGATTGTGACGTGGAGGGACCTGTCGTAAATTGAATGCAGTTCGATGAAAAAACGTCGTCGAGAGTTCGGCGACGTCTAATTTTGTTCAGAAATGTTTGCTCTATACGAATGGACTATTTACAAAAACTTTCCATTGGAATTGCGGGACTTGATTTTTTGGGATTTTCTAAAATCTTAGTTTTTCACAGAGACGGTTTGCAGAAATTTTAATGGAATTTTTATATGTACCTTACCTGGTTATAAATTCTTTCAGTTGTTCAAATCTTTTTTCACATTTGTTCTAACTATTATGGTTGAGGAGAAAAATTAAAAATAAAGGTGAACCTATTATTTTGGCTACTACTGTAGATGCCTCAGAAAACAGCCCGAAATAATTGATACATATACCTCATCCGTATATTAATGATTCCGCGAATGAGTTTGAAAACTATTTTGAAAATACTTTTTAAACCACATTTTTCTTTCTCTTCTTTTAAGAGTGCTGATTCAACAATGTTTGCTGCCGATATGCTACGTTTTTTATCGTCCTATGCTACTTTATTGTCAAATCATCGTGACAATGTTTCCGGTAATTTATACGTATTAATTATTGATGGTATAATAAACACATTAACTTTCAATATACCATCTGATGTTGGTTCATTATTGCGTAATAATGTTCGCATTATAAAATCATTAATATTTGCCCTACTTGACTGGATTTTACATATACCCTATCATTATCTTGTTAATATCACTTCTCATAATAGTCCAACGATAAAAACTGCCCAACATCAACAACAATCTATAATACAGCGAACATTTTCAATTTTAATTGATCTTTATCGTGCTAGTGATAGATTACAGAGAGAACAACAAGAAACAACGACAACGGAAGAAATACCGTTGAGTCAATCGATTAAATTGTGTGCAAAATTTGCCATTATTTGTCTGTTAAGTGAACATTCACATTTTCCAATATCGGATGATGATGCTTCACTTGTAACAAGTTGTGTTAATGAAGGACATGATTGGCCAAATAAATATAGTCAACAACAATTACAACAACAAACGGATTCTGTGTCACAAGATAGTAGTTCAATAACAGATGAAATGACCGTTCAATCAGCCAATATTCAATTATTTGTTCTTCATAATGATTTTCTTGTATCGTTTGTAGAAATACCGTCTGATTGTACAACTCCTACAGACGAGAATACAACAAATGAAACTGAAGAAAATCATCAAACAGCAAGTTCTTTAACATCAAGATCAACAATTTGTCGAACAATCGTGAGAGATTTGTGTGGAAAATATTGTTGGGATAGTTATGCATGGGATATTAGTCACGAATCAAAAGCAATAGTCACATCAACCGTTAACAAATCTATGGGTAATAAGCAACTTGCTACCTTTTTATTCTAATTTCGAAGCACGAAGGGATCAAATCTTTTTTTTTTTAGATTTGACATGGCCATCTGTATCAACCTATGAACCAATGGTTACTACGCGTGGTATCACAGTTTCGATAAATGAATCAGATAATTTACCAACTTATAAAAATCAAACACCAGATGTTGATATTTTAGATAAAGTAACTTTTTTAGATTTTGATACTGATTAGCGATAATTCTTGGAAATCTTTTTTTGTTGTAGTTATTACAATATATTTATAATCAAAGTCCAGAATTAGCATTCTACTCTGATAGAACATTAACAGATGTATTTCCAACTCCTACTGTGATTAATAAAAATGATGAAACAGGAATAATACGAATGATCAACGAACAGGAAACATTGGAAATCGATTATTATAAAAATTTATTGGAGAAAAAACAACAACAACAACTACAACCACAACAACAAGTCTCACAAGGTATTTTATAAGATAAGTTTTTATATGTACTCTAAATAACCATAGTCTCTTTTTCTTTTAATAGAAAAGTTGGATGTTCCGAATAGTATTCAAAATAAAAATCGTACACATTCAAACATTTCAAACATATCATCAGCTACAACAACAATCGATCAACGAAATGATCGATTTGCATTATGTCGTTCTCATATTAATCAACTTGGTTTAATTTTGTTTGAAAATCGGTAATTTATAATTTAATATCTTTGCTTATAGAGATAAAATTGTATTGTTTCAAAATGAAAAAGGCAAAAGTGTATAAGGGAAGATTTTTTCCTTTTAGAAACTATGTTATTGCCTTTTTAATTTTGAATCATTAACATATATCGTTCTAATACTAAGATTATTATTATTTTTTTAGAAATAATATTGAATTATTAAATACATCAAAATCAAATTCTAATCAATTATTACGTGAAATGAAGCATTTGGACACATTGCATTGTCGTGAAACACATAAAATTGGTAAAACGAAGATTATTGTACTATCTATTAAGAAAAATAAATAATATTGTTTTATATTTAGCTGTCATTTATATTGGTTATGGTCAAGAGGATAAAACAGCCATATTTAATAATATGAGTGGAAGTTCAAATTATGAAGAATTTTTATTAAATCTTGGCTGGGAAGTTGAATTATCGAAACATACTGGATTTAAAGGTGGTTTACATCCATTAAAAAATACGTATTCTGTTTATTATGCTGATACATTAGTGGAAATTATGTTTCATGTTGCAACAAAAATGGGCACAAGTCATAATACAAATGATGAACATCATCGAAAAATACGTCATATTGGAAATGATGAAATACAAATAATATGGACGGAACATTATCACGAATATGATCGATCAATAATAGCCAGTCAATTTGGAGATGTATTAATTGTTATACATCCATTACCTAATTCATTGTATAGAATTAGGATAGATAAAACTAGTCAAGTAAGAGTAAATGAGATGATGATAGCAAAGATAATTATTAATTTTCTCGAAAAAAACAACAACATTTTGTTGCATTATCGTTCGTATCATATAAAAAAGCTTAGCAGCGCAAATCTTGGGTCTAGGACTGTAAAAGTTCCCGTTACTTCTTCGGCCGTTATCGGCAACGTTAACTGAAAATACAGTTACCGTTACTTTAACGATAATTACGTTTCTAGTTACCGTTGAAATAACGGTAACTATCAGTTAGTTAGCTTCGTGGTAACTATTTTTTTAAGTATGGTAGAAATATCCACACAGCGGCTTAAAATGGTTTCCAAAGTCGTTCGTTTTCCACTAAAACTGTTCAAATTTTCATAAGTGACATGATTTTGTAGTCTAATTTCGTTGATGAAAACAAAAAGATTTCTCAAGCTGGCTGTAGATGCTAAGGTCTCCATAGGCCTTAAAAACCGCAGTTACAAAACATTGAAGTTATATAATTTCGATTAGTTTAGTTGACTGACATGTGTGTGCCAATCAAAATCATGTCATTTATGATAGTTTCAACAGTTTTAGTGGAAAACGAACGACTTTGGAAGCCATTTTAAGCCGCTGTGTAGATATTTCTGTCATACTTAAAAAATAGTTACCACAAAGTTAACTAACTGATAGTTACCGTTATTTCAACGGTAACTGGAAACGCAGTTAGCGTTAAATCAACGCAATGGGAACTTTTACAGTCCTACTTAGGTCTAAAGTGTAACTTCTCCGTTCAAACGTGAAGGGCTGAGTTGGGACTGTATGAAACCCATGCCTCGAGTGTGTACGCTTACTCGTTCAAATTTGACGGCGTTAGCTTGTCTGCGTATACAATGTATATTCAGCATTGTCCGCAGGTCGCGTACGTCCGCAAGCGTTAAGGGAAGGGGATATGGGGTGAATAAAATTTTTAGATTTCCACCGAGTTTACAAACTTTCACTCCTGTTGTTCTTCCTCTTTCAGAGGAATTCAGAGAAGGAGTTACAGAAAACGTTCTATGTAGAGAATAGTAATTCTATACTTTCGTAGATAGACATTCTCTTGTGTTACATTTTGTTCATTTATTTGCAGACAACCAATTTTGGTCCATTATTCGATGGTGCAATTGTTGATAAATTTGTATTGGCTGAATTAGTTCGTGTTACAGCAGTTAATGCAAGTCGTGCACGACGAACAACTCTAAATAATCATTGTGAATTGTATCCTTTTTATTTTCTCATCACTTTTTCTTTAACTCATTGTCGTATTGGTTATTTCTTCTTTACAAATGATGTTATTTCTCTACTTTACAGTTATGAAGAACGACATCGTATTATTAACAGTATTATACGTACACATAAAAAAGAATCAACATATGAAGATTTCTTGGCAAAAGTTTTTAGTCCGTATGCAACCAAAACATTGTGTATGTAAATTCTTTAAAAAAAAGAAAACAATTATTTTTATTAAATTGTGTGTGTGTGTGTGTGTGTGTGTGTGTGTGTGTGTGTGTGTGTGTGTGTGTGTGTGTGTTTGTGTGTGTGTGTGTGTTTTTCTGTTTGTTTTTGTTTTTTATTTTGTTTTTTTTTTTTATTTTTATATATATTTTT
>CAJNOQ010005696.1:0-14826 GCA_905250885.1 Didymodactylos carnosus | reverse complement strand
TTTACCTCATAGTACGATAGATAGTTGTGTTTGAATAGCACTATATTAAATCATCCTATGTATTGAACTAAATGTAAACCACAATATCTGAATTCCTTTATCGTGTCATTATCGGCTGAATAGGCAAAGTAAATGGAGAAGAGGACGCTGATATAGCCTTTTTGAAAACACAAATATCGATAATATTAAACAAATTAATTAAACGTGATGAGAGGAAGACACAAATTTATGTCTTCCCGTTGATAGATATGAGAAAAAAATCAAGTTTTCACTCGGACTTTTACCTCATAGTACGATAGTTATATCGTTTACTAAGCATTTCAAGTAATGAAATTTACTACAACTACTGCAATGAAATCTCAGTGCATTCGATTTACATGCTATACAAGTTTAGCGTGGAATGAATGAATTTTATAACTGTTTAGTGATTTTTTTGATTCTAATTCTATTTTAATGTGGGTTCACGAATCGTAAATTCTAAAGGCACTGTTTGCATTTTGCGCTTTTCTCTGTCAATTTTGATGGTTGTGACTTGAACTTTTCCCCAAAAGATAGCCCATTCAATTCTCTACAAAATCATATGAAAAGAGTTCCTGTAAAATACAATCGTGAAATCCTATGCAGTCAACACAGACATACTCCCGAAAAGGTACATTTTCAAACTGACTGTTGCATTTTGTAAATATTATGCCACTATTTGACTGAATATACCATTTGGTAGCCCTAGAGAAGCTCTATAAGATGAGTCGCAATTGAAAAGATTCTGATGCTTAAACTAGCATGAAGATCGCCTTCCTTTTTCTTCTACCATTTGGGTCTTTTCGAATTTACTGCTGAACTTGTTCGCAACCACGATTAGTTGGATCGAAACGTAATTCTTATGTGAAGTCTTTTACCAATTTGATGAAAAATACTTCTTCTATCATCCGGAAAAGACCAAACAGGTGTAAAATAAAATTTCTACAATAGAGAGAGTGCGAGGTTGAAACCTTCATTCAATCCAAGCAAGTTTTCAAGGAAAATGGGCATTAGCCCTGTTATGATCTGCTCCCAATGACATCTTCAGCAGATCATAACTTGTATTTCTTTTATTCTCCCTTGTCTTTCAGTACTGTTGTCCAGTATACATCGGACATGTTGCGCAATATTATCTATTAGTCAACTTATCGTCTTATTCAGATTTTGTTCTCTTTCACTATCCGCCTAAACTTCCTTTCTCATTCTCTCTCTCGTCTCTTTTTAACTTTATCATCTACTATCAACACGTTTTCTGTTTTCGTTGTTCACTTATATATTCATTTTCTTTTAACTCTAACAATAAAGTACGTGTTTTAAAATTCGTAATAGAAGATTAAATAGTCAAACAAGTGAAGGTAAGAAATTCTGTTAGTTCTTCTCGACTCCACCCGGGGTCAAGGTTTCCTGAGTTGGATCCGAAAATACGGATGCCAGCGTACCGATCAAGAGAAGAGAAGTACAGAGAAAGCTAACAAGTGGGGGCCTGAGCGATTCGCCAACTGGTAACTATTTTACGATATTAAATGCATTACAGTTAAAAAAGAACTTGTTCACATCACGTAGACACTAACACAACCTCCACTACTCATAATTTTCTATATATTCATTGTAGTTGTTCGTTTTACTTGGATGTGAATCCCTTATTATATCTCCCAAAGTCAAAGAGACTATAAAACCTTACGGAGAGATTGGAGTCTGATCCACTCTCAGTGAAGTATGACTACCCTTTGTTGTTGTTTTTTTTACCAGAATTATCATTTTTTTTTGTTAACTGACCTTATTTAAGCGCTTTTATTTACAGCAAAGATAAATCGCGCTAAGTGCTCAGTTTTTCTAGTTTTTTACGTAATTATAAACTACATCATATACTAGATAATTTATTTGTTTAATACGGAAATAAACTCGCCACACAGCTATCTTAAGCTCGCATATGAATAAAGGCACTCGCAGCCAAATAAATTTAAATAACCGAAAAATACAAGACATTCAATGTCAGCCTACATCTCGAAAACAAAACAGAAATATAACTCTGGCCTATCACGAAACCACTGATACATTATACGATCTCTCACAACAATCAATCCAATTGCCACAACAAAATACTAATTTTTTTCAATCAATCATGTCAGAGAACCAAGAAGAACAGGATATGAAACAATTACTAGAACTCAAAGAATACCAGAAAATAATAGAAGAAAAATATCTACAAAAAATCCCGGTTTTAAAAGGGATAGCAGAAGAGAATCTAGAAGAATGGTTTTATGTTATCGAACAAATATTTACAAAATTACTTTTAAAGTAATTTGGGGGGTAATACCCGCAAACCAATTGGATATGTACGGCAATATCGTTTTTGGACCCCTCATTACGTATGCAATGGTACGAAACAATAAAAGCACGAATAAACTACAATGAATGGAGTACTTTCAAAGACCAGCTACAACAATATTTCGCAAACAAATTCACCTTGCCAGAACAAGGAGCACAAACATCAATAATATCAGAATCCACTACTCAATTAAATAATGATGAACAACTGCAAACAATCTTAGAAAAAATGACCATAAATGAATGGTTGGAAAAACAAATTGACAAAATTCCAGTCTACCATACAAAAATGAATGCAACGACCTGGCTACGGCAACTTATAGAAAACTTTAGTAAACTGCAATTAAACAACAGCCAAAAATTATTTTATACATCAGAATTATTGAGTCCGGAAGTTTACCTCTGGTTTGTGCAAAAGAAGTCTAAGTTACCAGATTTTTCCACATTTTGTGAAGAATTTTTGCTACAATACGATACAACATTATCCAAAACAAGAAATGATTTGGGTACTTCTATTTCAACGGAACGGGCACCGGTGGAGACAGTTACTTATTTAAAGGGATGTTCACCAGAGATACGAAAAGCCTTTATACAAGACATTATAAAGAATCCAAAAGTGTTTCATGGCGCGAAAGAAAATGTTGTCACCTGGCTAGAACAGGTAGAACAGCAATTTACATTAGCGGAATGGTCGAATGAAACAAAATTGAAATATGTTTCAAATCAATTGAAGGGAGATGCATTGGTGTGGTTTAACGAACTGAAAGATATGTTTACATCATGGTCCGAATTCGTTGAAGTAATTACGAAAGCCTACACATCACCATACAAGCATGATTTGGCTTTTACACGTTTAGAACACTACAAACAAAACACTAACCAAACTGTTCGGCAATATTATGTTGAAATTATCAAACTATGTAAAGAAGCAGATCCAACGATGTCCGATACAACAAAATTAAGACATCTGTTCTCTGGATTGGATCCAACATTACATTACGAAGTAAGGAAGAAAAATCCAACTACGCCGAAACAATTTTTGGAATTCGCTCAATTTGAAGAAGCTCTTAAGAGTTTAATCAGCACAACTGATAACAATAAATTACCACTGACACAACCGCTACACAACCAATCATTTTACAATTCAGTACATGAAAATGTACAAAATAACAGCAATCGATTACCGTATAATCGACAATACAGAATGAATTCTCAACTTCAGCAAGCGTCAGAGTATTATCCACCTTGTTCTAATAATCCGGAAAACAACAATCTTATTAAACCAAATCAACAGCAAAAACGTTCAAACTGTTGTTATGTATGTGGTGCTTCCGACCATTGGGCTCGGAACTGCACTCGTTTTCAATAACGGAGTCAACGAACGATGGTGTTGTCTCCGATAGAAATAATAAAAATCCATCTAAATCATCATTAATTTTTATCACTACACTTATAAATAACAAGCGAATGAGAGTAATGATCGATACTGGAGCAACTAGAACACTCATTAACGAAAAATCATTACGTCAAACAAAACATAAGAAATATATCAATAAAACACAACTTCAATTTGTTATGGCAGATGGCTGTACTCCATTTAAAGTAGTTGGAGAAACGGAACTTTCAATAAAAATGGGGCATAAAACAACAAGAATGACGGCATATATTGCCAAGAACCTTTATACAGATTGCATCTTGGGAATGGATTATGTTAACAAGCACAACTTAAAAATCAATAGTAAAAAACAAATAATTTCAATTGGGGAAAAAAGTGAAAAAATTAGAATAAATATGGATAAAGATATTGAAGCTATCCAGTTTCCAGTGACATTAACCCAGCAAATAAAAATACCGCCGCAACAATATGTACAAGCACAAGTTTCAGTTGGGATCTCAGCCGCAACAGTAGCATTCAAACCATTCCGCAATTTTAACCAACAGCTTTTTATTACCACTCCAGATTCGTTATTAAACGTTAAACAACATACAGCAACCGTCTCTATTTATAACCCGTCATCACACTATCCTCGTTTCATGCCGAAAGGAAAAACTCTTGGTCAATCAACCATATTTCCAGATACAACCAAGAGCACCCATCTGATTAATCTAATCAGCAACATTGACTCGGATAATACAACACCACGAAATCATATTAAAAAGTTGATACAACATGTTGACGTTATTGAACAAAGGAAACAATTAGAAACGCTCCTCCTCCAGTACAATAAATTATTTGATACAAGCAAAACGACAATAGCAAATACGACAATTTCACATGCAATAGACACCATTCCACATCCACCGCCGTGTTCGAAACCATATAGAACAACACAAGAAAAACATGAAGCATTATACAAAATGTGTCAGCAATTGATGGAATCAGGACTGATCAGTCCTTCCAACTCTCCGTATGCTGCACCAGCATTATTAACGCCTAAAAAGGATGGATCTTGGCGAATGGTAGTCGATTATAAGAAATTAAACAAGATAACCTTAAAGGACAATTACCCATTACCCAATATGGAACAAACATTACAGAACCTTGGAATTGGGTACAAGTACTTCACCAAACTGGATTTAAAGAGTGGATTTTGGCAATTTCCGATACGTGAAGCAGATAAAAGAAAAACGGCATTTATTACTCCATTTGGATTATACCATTTTAATGTGCTGCCACAAGGTCTCAAGAACTCTCCACCTACATTTCAACGAGTCATGACAAATGTGTTGCAGCACTGTCGAAATTTTTCAATGGTATATCTCGATGACATTATCGTTTATTCACGAACTTTTGAAGAACATTGCCAACACTTAAAACAAGTATTTATGGCCTTGACTAAAAACAACCTACAACTAAACCCGCCGAAATGCGCAATAGCACAATCACAAATAGACTATTTGGGTCACAGCATTAGTTCAACTACTGTTACCCCACTTAAAGAAAAGATCAAGTCAATTTTGGAAATACCGGAACCCAAGTCATTAAGGCAAGCCAACAAATTCATTGGTGCTTTGGCCTGGTATCGAAAGTTTATACCGCAATTCGCGTCAGTAGCTGCATCGAGACATGCCATTACGAACCTAACCAAGAAGCAACAACATAAATTCCAGTGGAACAAACCACAGTCTGAAGCATTTCACAAATTAAAACAATTATTAACAAGTACACCACTTCTCCTGAATTTTCCAGATGATACAAAACCAATCATACTGTCCACAGATGCTTCAGATGTGGGGATAGGGGGTGTCCTGCAACAACAGATAAATGGAAACATGCACAACATATATTATCACTCACAATTGATTACATCAGCACAGAAGAAATATGATACAATTGAAAAGGAAGCATTAGCAATCTGGTTATGCATTAAACGAATGCGACCGTTTTTATTGGGGAGAAACATTATTATTTATACGGATCACTGCCCTATCTGCAATATGATGGAGCGAACAGTTAAGAACAAACGAGTCGATAGAATTTCGCTGCTACTCCAAGAATATAATATCGAAAAAATAATACACATAAAGGGTCGTCACAATTGTTTGCCAGATTATTTATCAAGACATCCTATTAAGAACAACGTCGACGACCTAGTTGATTATGATTATGGGCTCGATCCGAAATTACGTAACTGGCCACCTTCTCAGGTGTTTGCCGGGGCAGTCACAACCAGAGCCAGAGCCGTCCTTACCCCACAAGTGACAGTCCAACAAGGTCGAACAAGAAATAAAAAGGAAAATCCATACAAGAAACAATATAATACAACCCGAAAATCAGAACAATCATCCATAAACGATCTCACAACGACTGATGTCTCCTCGAAAACAACCTTTTTATCGAAAGCCACAATGTCAGCAACTGATTTTAGTTTGTTAAAAATAAAACACGAACAACAAACAGATCAAGACATACAAGACAAAATCAAACATCATAAGAAGAATCAGTCTTATGAATTTGTTGATGGTATATGTTATAAACTTATTACTCGAGGAGCTACGAAAATTAAATTGCTGTGCTTGCCTGCAACATTAATTAAAGAAATTTTATTTTTATACCACGATCATCCTTCTAGTGCTCATTTTGGCATAGAAAGAACATACAAGAAACTGCAGAACAAGTATTATTGGCCGAAAATGAAACATACAATTACAAATTATATACAATCATGCCTCAAATGCGCAAAATACAATTATAGGAGAACTAAAACTGCAGCAAATACCAGTTCCAGACGAAGTTTTGGGTATGGTAGGTATGGATTTTTGGGGGCCAACGCAGCAACCATCGGCAAATGGCAATCAATACGTAGTCACAATGACAGATTATTTATCTAAGTTCGTTTTTGCAAAACCAACACCAACAAATTCAGCAAAAGACGCATCACAATTTTTTCTGGAGGTAGTTTGGGGTTACGATGCTCCAACCAAGCTACTTACGGATCAAGGTTCGCACTTCGTCTCTGAATTAACCAATGCCATCGTCAAACAATGTAATACAACTCACATCTTATCAACTCCATATCATCCGATGACAAATGGTCAGACAGAACGATTCAATGCAACTTTTAGTCCCGCTTTAGCCAAATTATGGGAAGAAGAAGCAAACAATTGGGATGACTTTGTACCAGCATGTGTTTATGCATATAATACAGGTGAACACGCAACGACTGGTTATTCACCATTTCAGTTAATGTTCGGAAGAGAGCCTCGTCTACCAACTGAAACAAAACAAGCAAAAATCACTCTCTCTAAGCCGAACAATTATTATGAATTAATCCAGAAATCACGAAAAATTTTGAAAAAATGTGCAAAAGCAAATATGGAATATCAAAATCAACTGACAAAGGCAAGATTTGATCAAAACAGGCCTGATCCGAAATATTTCATTGATCAACTTGTTTTGGTGAAAGTTCTTGACAAGAAGTCAAAACTCCAGGAAAAATTTGAAGGACCTTCCCGAATAATTGAACAAAAAGGACCCGCAACGTTTATAGTAAAACTGGAGGACCCAGATCAAGATAGTAATCCAGAATACACAAAACAAGTTACAACGCCCGACTTAGCACCGGTGTATATCCGGACAATTTAATTTATTTATTACTAAGCTATAATTAATACAATACCAACTATCATTCAGTTTTGTATGATATTTCCATTTATTCGGATCTGTTAACATGTTGCCAGGTTTAAGAAAGTGTTGTTGGTCGAACCGACTCTGTCTGATTAAGTGAAAGGTCCACAGAAGTTTTTCTCCTGATAACCTAGAAATTTTTTAATTTATTATATTCCGGGTATAATTTAATTAAAAACTTTTTGTAATATATATATATACGTTAACAGATTGAATTTGTGTTATAAATAATACAAAACGCTTGAACGAGTTTCACCCAGTTGTCGAGCATTCGGACGCGAATAGCTTGAGCACTTTTTTCCAGAAAATTTAGGTTTCTACCTATGACTATCATGTTTGTTTCTTTTCTTATTCTAAGTAATATAAGTTCAACATGGCTGATCGTTTCGTTCGGGACATTAATAATCCTCCAACAAATATACATGGGAAACAATTACGTAATTGGCGAAGAGCTACTAAAAAAGTAATTAAAAATTAAGAACTACAACAACAACTCGCAATATTCGATGTTCCTCGTTCTTCTTATTCAATCACTTTTATTGATTCCCAAACAGAAGTTTCAACAATCGAATCATTAATCGCAGAATTGAAACTTATACATCGTTATACAATAGACACCGAAACCGACTTCAGATCCGGAGAACCGGCCCTTATACAAATTGAAGCAATAAAAACATCGGGAAAATCAATTGTATTATTAATTGAAACAACGTATCTACCGGAACCATTGACCGAAGCACATGAATTAATTAAACAATTATTTACAATTATATTTGATCCGGGCAATGAATTTTATAGCTGAGGTGCCATTAAGGACGAATTACAATCCTTCATTCATTTACAACTATTTCGGTTGTGTGATATACGTCAAAAAGTCAATGTACAACAAATTTTCGAGCAATAGTATAATTGGGCGCATCCGCATAGTGCGGATTGTTGCCGTTTCAACTTACCATTACAAGAAGAAGATGTATTAATTCTCAATACTCCGGATGACGATTTATTTTTTAATCAAAAATCCGAACCAGATCATCCCAACTGTTCGTGTCCTCATCAACCTTATAAGAATGCTACGGATCAATGGTCTCTACAAAAAGCGATCGCAATAATATTTGGACGATTTCTCGAGAAATCGTCAACGCTGTCAAATTGGTCATGTGGCCTCGATTCTTGTCTCTTAACCTGGATGTCAGCCAACTTAGTTGGTGAAAGAAGAACACATTATCACAATAAACAAAAACAACTACGCCAAACATTAATCAAATACGCCGTCGATGATTGTTTAGCTGTAACTTTATTGTTATCGTACATTCGACAAGATCAAGAATCAAAATTAAATCATCGTAAAATAACAATGGAAATACAAGACAATCATCAACATCAACAACAAGACGAGTTTAACCAACAAAATATACAAGACAACTTGGCAGATTCAACCCAATTTACACAAGATCAACACCAACATGAATACAACCAGTACACTATGGATGAAAGTCTAACAGATTTAGCCTAACAACTAAATGAACAACCAGCTATGTATGATAATATCACAGCATCAGAAGATGAGAGTCCAACTGATATACCAGAACCACAACCAGTTCAACAACCACGACCACACAACAGAAATACTTATAGATCAGCACATGCCAGACATAAACGAAATCGCAAACGTCACAGAAAACAAAATCAACTTCAATCACAATCCAACATTCAACGAAGTTCTTATCGAACATTCAATATATCAATGATTAAATCTATTCTGAAGGACTACGGTATACCATATGCAAAAGTAATCACTGCTGGTTGCAGTGCAACAATTACACTTAAAAATCAACAATAACATCAATTACTTATACGCACATTACCTCATGACGTTTTCGACATACAACATTATCATCAATTTATCAACATATTTTAATTAGCCTTTTTGGTTTTCTGCTGTTTTCTTTTGCCGTTTTTTTTCAGATATTTCCTTATGATTGTTTTGTTTAGTTTTGTTTAAATCTCTACACTTCCACTAAATAGTCCACTAAATAGTCAAACAAGTGAAGGTAAGAAGTTCTGTTAGCCTTTCTCGACTCCACCCGGAGCCAAGGTTCCCTGAGTTGGATCTGAATATACGGACGCCAGCGTACCGATCAAGAGAAGACAAGTACTGAGAAAGCTAACATGTATACAGGTCAAAAAATGAAAGTTGTTAAATTGACTTGAAATACACTTCATTCGACTCAGCTTTTTGTGCTGATACCAAATCTGTATTTAGTTTATGACTAAAAGTCTTATTTGAATTCGAAAACCTTGAATACCGCCTAAAATGACTATGATACCAGTAAAAACGATTTTTCTCAACACAGCAAGCAAAAGAAAAAAAAATAGTCTGCAACTTTGTGAGTGGTGGTATGATGAGTCGAATGAGATAAAATATTTGACTCCATCACTTACGTAGAAAACTAGATAGGTTCACAAAATCGACCTATACGTTGTGAACTCGATGTGATTCGAAGCGCCACCACCAATAGAGTTTTGAGTTTAGAGTCATTTTAGCACCGTCTGGGTACTCAGTTTTTGATGCTGAATCTGAAAAAATTAGTTTCAGAAGCTGGAAGAAAAAATAAAGTAGAAAATTTTGCACATTTCGAAAAAGATGTGTTTTTCTCGAAAAACGACATCTCTCGAGTATTTCGTATTTTTTGACCGGAAGGAAGCATTTGCTATGGCTAAAAAGTAGATTTTCGTGATCAGCAGCTCACACTCTATCAAATGGTGTAAAAAAGGCGAAAAAAAACTTTTTACTCGAATTTCGTATTGCCGGTACCTTAGATTCTCTACGGTACGTTTCTTCTTTTCATTTTCGCACCTCTTATCGACAACACCAACTAATGAGAATATATCCAATATGTTGGATAAGACGTGTCGATAAGTTTAGGTTTTTTAAAATACTTTTGCGTACGAGAAAGTGCATATTGTGTGAGGGCAGTTTCATACTACAAAACACGATGCTTTATTTTTTATTGCTAGTTGTATTATTGGCAAAGAACGCGATTTGCGGCTGTTTTTGCACAAAGGGTACAAAAACCAAAAGAAGAAATGTACCGCAGAGAATCTATAACAGAAGAGATACGATTTTCAAATAAACTTTTCCAACAACGATTAGAAAGGTATCTTCCTGTATAGGAACTCATTTAGCAGCCTCTTCAAGTGTGACAGGCTGACACCATTTTTAATAGAATAAGACTGAAGAGAAAGAAAATGGCAAAAAAGGGCCTGATCGGGGATCGGACCCGGGGCCTCTCGCACCCAAAGCGAGAATCATACCACTAGACCATCAGGCCACGATGGTCTAGCGACCGGAATGAGAAATGTTGACATAGAATTTCTGAGACGTTTTGCATGTAGGAGATCATTTTCCATAGCAAGAAGTATTTCTAAACATACTCGGCATCAGAATGACTATTTCTGTATATGTGATATACATTCTTACATCATTATATCACATATACAGAAATATAGCAAAAAAAAAAGCTTTCGAATGATATATAATAAATAACGTGAATCACATCGATTCACTCGGTCCATTGACTGTAAGTCGAATGAATATCGTGTCGAGAATATTCTTCATTTTATTGTAACTGCATCTTGTTACTACAGAATTGAGCAGAGATGTAGTTTTCCCATTCCGACGCAGGGACAGGATCCTGGAATCCTCGACCGCCGGAATAAATTTATGAAAATTCTACGGAATAGGTAATCAACTACGAGGAATCCGAAGATGAGTATGAGACAACCCTAGGACGATTCTGTTGGTCAAAGATATTCTTTCGAGTTGATTGGATGAAAATGATGCGGAATGAGTATTCGACTATAAGGGATCCGAAAATGACCATGACAGAACTGTAGGAGGCATTCTATTGGTCAGAAATGTTCTTTCGAGTTGAATGGAAAAAAATGATGGGGAATAGGTAATCGACTATGGCACCACTACATAGTTTTGAATTGGAGGATGCCAGGATCCCACACAGATACTATTCAAGAATTGAACAGTGAGATCATGAACACGCAAATGCGATTTTAAGAGTTAAATTTGATAAAGCTCAGGCTGTTGGCTTCTTTCATATATTCACGTTACATGATAGAAAAAAATCGAAATGAGAACCTTTAACGAAAATGCAATTTACTCTCGAAAAATTTGAAAGCGTCATAACGTTGTTTAGTCAGTTTGTCTAGTTCATCGAGTCTTTGTAATTCTTTTGTTTGTTCTTGATTTGGCTTTATCTGTAATATAGACTTTCGAAATGTTTAAGCGAAACAGGTAGAAAAAAATTACACAGATAATCAGACTAAAGTGAACGGGCATCAGTCTTACAGAAACAACTTATAAAAAGTCTGCTATACAGAAACTTTTCCTTCCTTTTTAACGCCCATAATAACTAATAATTGTGCATCTAACCATACTTGAACACCTTTTTGTCATGAATCAAGACAATGCTCACGCGTCCATTCGGTCCTCGCTCGCAGCCAGAATAGGAGTAAATACACTTCTTTGATTTCTTGGAAAGCCCGCATAGATGCACCCATGCGGATCTATGTCCGTCACACTGCCACATGACTATATGTATGTACGTCCGTCACACTCACTAGTCACTACATGTATGTACGTCCGTCACACTGCCACATGACTACATGTATGTACGTCCGTCACACCACCACATGACTATATGTATCGATGAACTACAGAAATTCTGCAAAACTTCTCTGATCGGTGAAAACCTATAGCAACTGCTACTGTAAACTAAGATGGAAAATATGGACGTTATCATCGCGAAAAATATGCATCAGTTCTGTAGTAATAAGATCGACTTACAAAACAATGACTAATAATCCCGACAGTTCATTTACTCGACCTATAGGCAATGGACTTAGTGAATCGATGCGATTCACGTTATTTATTTATTCTCGTGACTATAAGTCTATAGCCATTCTGAATTCCACACAATGCTCACGCGTCCCTTCGGTCCGCGTTCGCAGCCAGGATAAGTGTTTCACTTCTCTGCTACCACAGAAAACTCGAACGCATCGACCTATGTGGATCTATGTCCACCACACTCCTCAGTGACTATACGTATGTACGTCCGTCACACTCCCACATGACTATATGTTTGTACGTCCGTCACGCTCACTAGTCACTATATGTATGTACGTCTGTCACCGTGTGTGCTTACGTCCGTCACACCCGTGTACGGACACACACACAAACACTTTCTACTTTTTCCTATGACCAACTTTTTTTCATATGACCATAAATAACGTCAGTGGATCGTATCGATTCACTAAGTCCATTGACTGTAAGTCGAATGAATGTCGTGTCACGAATATTATTTCATTCTGTTGTAGCCCGATCTTATTACGACAGAACTGATGCGTATTTTTACGATGAGTGCTTGCATATTTTCCATCGTAGTTTACACAAGTAGTTGCTATACCTTTTCACGGGTTACAAAAGTTTATCAGAATTTCTGTAGTTCATCGAGACTCCGTAATTTGATTTGCTTTCATGTGCTACACAGACGTTCGAAATGGACGAATCTATCAGTTTTCTTAGCCTTGATAACAAAACCAGACGGGGGGCAACGTTTGGCCTAGTTCGTCGAAACAACGCTTACACCTCCCTTCGGTCAGTGTTCGCTAGGTACTATCTACCATGCGTTATGAATACTTCTCTGATATGATGTGTCACTTTCATAAAGTAGCTTCAGTCTATACAAGATTTCTCCAGAGCAACTAAAGAACTCCCGAGGTTTACAAACACTTCTGAATTCCAGACAACGTCTATGTAATTCGATTTCGTTCTATCTGACCCCCAAAGAACCCCAGAGTTCTAAAAGTATTTTGAAATTCAGACAATGCTCACGCGTCCCTTCGGTCCGCGCTCGCAGCCAGGGTAGGTGTTACAGGTCTCTGATTCCACAGAAAACGCGAGCGCATATGCCCATGTAGGTCTTTGTCCATGACACTCATTAGTGCTTCCCCGTCTGTACGTCCGTCACACTCCCACATGACTATATGTATGTACGTCCGTCACACTGCCACACGGCTATATTTATGTACGTCCGTCACACCTCTTTGCGGACAAACACACACACACTTTGTACTTTTTCGTATGACCAACTTTGTTTCGTATGACCATAGACTTACAGTCAATGGAATAAGAACGACTTGCAAAACAATGACTAATAATCCCGACAGTTCATTCACTCGATCTACAGGCAATGGAATTAGTGAATCGATGCGATTCACTTTATTCACGTTATTTATTTATTCAAGTGACTGTAAGTCTATAGCCATTCTGAATTCCACACAATGCTCACGCGTCCCTTCGGTCCGCGTTCGCAGCCAGGATAAGTGTTTCACTTCTCTGCTACCACAGAAAACTCGAACGCATCGACCTATGTGCATCTATGTCCACCACACTCGTCAGTGGCTATACGTATGTACGTCCGTCACACCGATTGGTCACTATATGTATGTACGTTCGTCACACTGTTATAGTTATTATAGATAGATATAAAAGATAATCAAATTTGATTCGACCAATTTTTTATGAAACTGGTTCTAAGGTCTAGTACGTTCCTGGAAATTCATTCTATATCTAGCGTTTGATTAATCGATAAAATTCAAGCATGGGCTGATTTCATTCGATAGTCGCCCCCATCGTTTGTCTATGATGAATTTCTTTTTTTTTTCTTTTTTATTTAAATAAACTTTTTATTGAAAAAGAAAAAGAACTATTGCGTAAGCGGCTTTCGCCATATGTGTGCCTTAAAATGTATAAAAACGAACGTATAATGAGCTTAAAAGGAGAAAGGAAGAAAAAGGGAAAGAGAAAGCTCACGCAAAAGATGGTCATTCGGGTTTTTCGATATTCACTTCTACTGTTCTACTTGTACTGGCAGCAAGAGGAAACGTAAACTTCTCAGAATCGCACTGTCCGTAGTATATATCTGCATATCTCGTTCAGAATAATTTGACTCTCGCCCAAACATCTCGCACGAACTCTCAGTTCTATTGGTTAGTCTGAAACTAGCCACCGACACACAAGGCAGGAAGCTTAGACCGGATAGCAGATCGGTTCTTTCTAAAACATACGTTGAACAATCTAATAAATAACGCTTTACTGTTTCGTTAGCTCCTCGACATGTACAAAGAGGGGATGAAACACATCTTTAATGTGTAAATTGGCATTTAGTTGGGGATTTCCACATTTCAATCGCATAAAAAGTATTTCAGCTTGTCGTGATGGAAAAATGAGACTTTTTTTAAAAGGGGATTCGCTTCGCAAATCCAAAGCATTCTGT
>CAJNOQ010005695.1:0-14827 GCA_905250885.1 Didymodactylos carnosus | reverse complement strand
AGTGTTTGTTTTTCAAAAAAAATTCAAATTTGATGGAGAAAATGCAATTTTAAATACCAACACGCCTATTCCGCTAGTAATTTTGTAACTTGGTTTTCTCCACTTTGGAAGCAGCTAGAACAAAAAAATTTTCACTGTTAAATAGGGCATTGTTTACACTATATATACCGCTATTCAAAACAGAAAATTTCGTACCTACGATTTTTTCAGAAAATGCCGCCTAAATGCCCACTGTGTCAAGGACCGTACGAGAACATATGAAATATCGTTGTATGTTCTTACAACTTTACGCCCCAGTTGAGCACAAAATAAAGTACATGTGTTAGAAACGTGACTAAACACGATCCTTGGTCGTTTGAATGTACCAATGCTAGAAAATATCAATAAAGAAAAAAATAGGAGAGATAAGAAGGAATAATAGCAAAAAGCAGTCGTATCAGCTTGGATGTTCAGATGAATTTCTCATAAGATCTTATGAACTCTTATATAGTCTTGTGTCCTATACAAAAGATGATTTTGAGATTATGCATATATGACGGGATTGGTAAGGCGAGAAGTGTGAATCCACCAAAAAAAGGAGTTTCAATTTAATAAAAAAACTTTCTCGATGAAATCGCGTAACGTGTTCCCTTTAAGACTTGTGAAATAAGACAGGCTTTTGCGCAGTCGCGTTTTTGTTGTGCTTGTATGAAAGGTGCTCTCGAATGTATTACCGCGATCACTATTTTCTAGTGATTTTCGTCCACTACTAATAAATGAGTCGCACTCTTCTTATCTCAAACTCGCGATTCGACTATGCAAGATTTATGACGTGATCGCTTATCCTCACTCCCACTCTTATCCAATTCTTTCTCTTATAATTTATGTAATAAAACTTTTATAATTTTTCTTTCCAAGTAAATGAATATCAAGGTTAACATTTGACGATCTAACTAAAACGAATAATTACTGAGACGTAATAAAGCGTTGAAAATTTTTCAAAAGCCGTTAGAAACTACATACTATGAGTCAAGCAAAACAAAGCAGTATATGAGATTTGCCACGAGAGCTCTGTTCAATAGCGCGAGCGCGGCTGGTCGAAAAAACCGCCGGATGGTTTTGAAACTTATTTGAAAATTTTGAAAAATTGTCGTTTTGTGAGTCATAGTTTAGGGCGATCGATGTAAGAAAAATTGTCGCCTCAATCGCGAATTAGAAATTTGCCTGAAAAATAAGAGTTCGACCAAGAAACTTGATTTGGACAGTTTTTCGGTGTTGGGTCAGTTTAGTGAATAGAGCTATCCTTAATTTTAACCATGTTTAAAATGTGATTATACAAATCGCGATTAATATTAATCATGATGAACTCCTGTAAAGATTACGCACTGCATTAATGGTTTCGAAAGAAAGGAGATTGCTTTGTCGGAAATCTCACTTACTACTGTCAATATATATATTCCACATTCTGTTTTGCCTCGTATCTTTTTGAGAAACAACATTAAAAACTATTGTTTTGAGATGAGTATTCTGGCCCATGCGGAAAGAATCTACTGCCCGTTCTAGTCAATAATTCAAAGAAATCCATGAGGAATCGCTTTCAGGACTTTCGGAGGAATTTTATGTGCCCCTGCGGTAGCTTTCGTGAAAAATAGATAATTGAGTGTTTGAGATCCACCTACTGTTATTATTAAGTTAAAAAGAGAAATTTAATACATGCCATTATGTTAATAGCCTTTAGCAGTCATCAATCAATATGCTGATGGTAACTCATTAAGGAAAAAGTTTAGCAAATTTTTTTGAAAAATTAGCATTTCTGATATAACATATAAGGTGACCGAACGAACTGGTAAGAAAAAGTGGCAAGAATCTCCTTTGAAGTTCCATAAAAAACAGTAATCCCTAGAAAGCGTTTGAGGAGCTATGGTATTTCATTAGGTATGAGATGCCGATAAGGCTAAGCAATATGAACCAATATAAGAGTCTAAAATATTGCACTCCACTCCTCATTCCTTCTGGAAACTTTATTACACCCGATTTATTTGTGGCAACTTTAAAGTACTAGTACGAAAAGAAGACTTTTCGCAAATTAATCGAGAACAGTCCATCACTTTTGCATAGTTTGTCACTGTAGAATGTAACTTTTGATCAATTAGACCCTTTTCTCAGTTTTATATAAGGCTTGTCAAAATCATGATTGGCCATCTGTATGGTGATCTTTAATCACTGTCGATTATCGTTAATCATAATTAAAATTAGTCGCGTCCATACCCTTAATCATAATTAACGCTTCTGGATGTGTATAGTGTATGAGTGAATAGAAGAGACACGTCCGCTCAAGACGATGACAGAAGAGGAAATGAAAAAGAATAATTTTTTGGAATACAAATGTCACGTAATAATAATCTCTGGGGAGTAAACAAGAATTCTAACTAATCACTAGACATTACATCTTTAACATATCTATAAGAGTCGTGAGTGGCTGTGTTCTGTTCGATGTTAAATTTTTTATTATACTTTAAAAATTCAATACAGTAAGATAGATAGAAAAGAGAATCCCTGACATAAACCAGTGAGTAAAATTGACAGACTCAGATTGTCTTCTCTTTCTTCATCAGTGTAATCAACGTTATTTATATCGACTATTGTAGACGAATCATATTTTCTAGCACCATCTTAGATCTAACTTTTCAATTGATCTGATCCATTCGATACTTCAGCCTCGTCTAACATAATAATAAAAAATTGAAAACTATTATACAGAAATTGATATCTGCTCTATGATTTTATTACAAATCTCTTCCTGAGTCTGTGTAAGATCATATTTTATTTGTCGTGTATTCTTTCTTTAGGTTGTCGATACGATTTAGACGTGTGTAATGTTTACGAACAATGTTTTGACGGTAAGTTATACATTTACCTTTTCGATTTTCTATATTACGTAGAAGCCTTATTGCTTATTTAGATAGTTTATTTGGACAATGTTTAAGTGGTATCGATGAAGGACAAAATACAAATCTGCTACCATTCGGAAACATTCTAAGTGATGATAAATTAATTGCACTTGATATTACATTTGATTTTCTCAAACGTTATCAGTTGAATTGGAAAGATTATGTCACACAATGTATTCTAATTCGAATATTGAAAAATCAAGATATTCTTGACAAGAATACATTAGATGAATTTTATGTTCAATGTATAAATGAAGATGAAACACTGGACACTATTGTCTCGAATAACGAAAACAACGACGATAATGTTTTATATCTCCCGGTATCGATATCAAACAAATATGAGAATAATCATCGTCGGTATGTTGAAACTGATAATGATCGACCACGTGATGTTGAATTAAACGAATATGATATAGAGCCGTGGCAAGATAATAGAAAAAATCTACGAAAAAGTAAGAGAATTATAACAACTATGGTAGAACCATATGAAATAATTTTCAAATATAGAAATATATTCTGGTTTAGAAATATACTATGGAATGTGGCGTGATCCTTATATCACCAATCAAGCATCTTCAGCCAATTTTATGATTGAAACATTACCGTATCCATCTTTAGAATATAAGAATCGTAAACACAAAGTTAATTTTCAAGATGCAATCTACATGGACGACCCTGTATCTGTTGAAGAACTTTACCGTTCTGAACCAATTGCTGATCAGTCAATTATGAGCGGTATGTGTTTGTGCCAATGTGTAAAAATTATCTTCGTTATATCGTTGTTTTAGAAAATCCACGAAAAATATCACTTGAAATGAAAGAGAAACATCCTGGCCTTATTGTAACGTTACAAGTAAACAATAACAGACAACAATTTCCAGGAAACATAATTAGTCAAGAAACAATGAGTAATAAATGATGTTTTAAACAAAACTTTAATAGACGAATTTCTACCTTTTTTACATATTTTTAGTTGACAAAAATGGTACAAGTGTTAAAGAACAGAGTGTGAACAAAACAAATACGGACAATAATCGATATTATAAAGTTGAAACAGATAAAGGATATATCGCTATCAATAGAGAGTAAGTTAACTGCCATATACTCTCCGTAATAAAATATACCATCTTTTCAATAGTAATTTTCATTTAATAGACTAAAGTCTGTGATCTGTATTCGTTGAATCTCTGAAACTCTTAGGTTATTGTTAAGTTATCTTTGATAATGAAATGGGTGTCTGACACAATCTGTAGAATGTGAAAGTGTTCAAAGAATTATTTCTGATACAAATTACTCTTTGTATTTCGTACGAAACCTCTTGAATACCATGCATTAAAATTTCTTTGTTTCATTTAACTTTTTTTTTCAATTTTTATCTGCAGATTCAAAGATCAAGTAGAAGGTTCAAAGTTATTAGCTTTGATTGCTCAAACCGATGGATGGCCACTATCGATGTTCAACGAAGTGAAGTAATTCTTTTACCATTTCTAAAAAAAATCATCCTGTAGTATATGTTTGTTATTTACATTTTTTTTAGCGTTGATCGAGATGTTGTGACATTTCATTTATTAGACAATCCGTTTCGAGTAAACGCAACAAATGTCGCCAGTTCAGCATGTAAGACTAACGCTTTTTTATTGTTAAAATGAAATAGTAATACTACTCGTTGCTATTTGTACTTCTTGTTACAATCTGTCATCTGTCCTTTTTTGCTTGTAAGTTCCATTACTTACAAGAGCTGGCGATTTTTACCTTGTTTCTTCCATTTAGTTACAGCACACCTGTCTTTTAGAGAAAATTATATGTTTCTGATCGTTGCACATCTTCTCTATATTGTAAAGATTTATCCATTGAAACATGAACTTTTTCTGCTATAATAAACTTTTCTTCAGTTACATAAGATTAATTAATTTGTTGCTTTTCAAATGTTCAAGACCGACTTATCCAAACTTTCAAATATTAAAGATCTTTCATTAACTTTTATTTAGCAATGTAGCAGAATAGATGCAACTTTCGCAGACCAGTACGATCTAAACTCCTGTGAGATAATTTTATCACTCCAACGAAAGTTTTAACGCGTTTGAAAAAAACTAGTAATAGTTAGAGCGCATTCAAAAAATTTTAAGTAACGTGTTAGAACGAGTTAGACATCTCTCCAACATGTGTAAACACGTTCATTTGCACATTCGGCGATTTTGAAAACTAGAAAAGTACGTTAGAACATGTGCGAATAGTCGAACGCATTAAAACGAGGGGAAAAGTGGCAGAAAATTACATTCTAACGTGTTAGAACGCGATGAAATCGGTCAAATCCACTTATTACAATGCGTTCCAAGTTAAAATTCTATCAAACTTGATCTATCTTTCTAACCGCATGGGAACTGTGTCTCGTACACGTTCTAACTCGAGTAAAAAACGGTTGGAACAAGTTGATATGATCAATTTCACGGCGTTGTAAATTGTTCTGAAACCCCGTTCAAGCCCGTTTAGACTTTAACCCGTTCTATCTGTCAGACATTTATTCTCCTATTTCTCCAACTTCATTTTCATTTTCGATTAGTTTTCTTTCGATAGATTCACTTCACGCATGCAACAAAGATGTGGACGTAGTCCAAATTTTTGAAATTGTACTTCATTTTCAACAAAGTTTTGATCATCTGTTTGCGATAATCAAGCAGTCTACGAAGAATTGTATAATCCTATATGCAACTGCATATTGAGTTTTAGTATGGTGTGAAATATTTAAAGTCTGTGATAAATCCTCTGTAAGGTTGGAGGCGGCTCTAACATAGCCCGAGAGAAAAAAAACACAATTTAAACGATGACTCATTATTTTAACCAAAAATTGACAGAATACGCGTTTGAACGAGTTCTACATTCAAATATTTGTAACACGTTCGAACGACTTTGCATTTCAACAAGCTGAAACGCGTGTTAAATGAAATTTTTAAAAAATCACGGATCCTAATGTATTAGTTTTATTCTTGTTTCTTGGAACGAGTAAAAATTTTGTTTTCAGTGCGTTAGAGCTCGTTATTTCATAAATTTTCCTTCGAACGCATTGGAACTTTCGTTCGGATGACAAAATTATCTCATGGGCTCGTTTACTAGATGTAACGATTCTTTTCTTTTGTAAAACTGTCATTTTCACTATTTTCTACGCTTTGTAATCAGTATAGTTGAGATAAATGAGTTTGAATGCTAGAATCTTCACATTTCATGCGCTATTACATGTTAAATAAACAGTTCGATCAATTTCATAACAAAAAAGAGTTGTCTGTTTAGACAAGTGTATGAACATGTTTGAACTCTTTTTACTCTAAAGACAAGCAACAACAAAAACAAAAAAAAGAATGATAATGATAAAGGTCAAATGCTTTTCTATATAATTTCCGTTTGACTGTTTTTCCTGTTCATTTCCTTTTTGGGGACGGACATTTAAAAACTTCCTTGGTAGCATGGTAGTAATGGTAGATACAATTTATTTCGTTCTTTTTTCTTCGACTATTATTAGTAGTATAAACTACAGAAGAGAAAAGAAAAAAAGACGGCATAAATGTAAATTATTCACACTGGTGTTTTCATCTTTTTTTTTAACATTATTGTATTCTTAATTAATCCTCATATTCAAAAATCATGCACTATCTGTACAATCAAATGTTGTTTATATTAAACAAAGAGAGCCAATCTAAAATGATATTGAGTATTGGGACTTGAATGTTAGGCGAGAAGAAGAAGACATAGAACTATCAACAACTTTGTAAGTTTCAGTTGTAGAAAAACTAGAATAAACTATACTCTCATCGATTCAACAGGATGCACGGAAAGTGCATCCTAAATTTAGAATTATGGAGAGCATAGTTTCTAAAAGAAAGGCGTTTTTCAGAAGACTTTTTCTCTTGAAAAGTTTCGAAATGATTTTAATTCTCTAAATCTTATGGTCTTCGAAACTGATTTCGTGATGGGTATAGGGCTCAATTTATATGATATGGTAATGAGAGTAAGGTTTCGTAGAATATTTTGAAACTTGAGATAACTTAGCACAAATTGTTTAGAAATTTTTATACGCAATCCGATCAGCCGTAAATTTTCTGATTAATTCATGTGATTTCATGCGACTTTCACGAAAACTATCTTTTGTTTGGAAACCATTTTAGACTTCGGAAACGATTTCACGAATTACAATCATTCTACAATTCATCAGCAGAAAAAAGTTTCGTAAATGAAACCATTTTTTCTCTGTAAAGTTGAGACGTCAAGAAACAGAAACGCAGCAAAGCACAAAATTATATTTACATAGTCGGTAGAATATAATTCTAGAGTAAACTGCAAGAACTTCTATTAGGGAAATATTCAAAGTTAAATGCTATTCATGATATTATTCTTAGTGAATGAAGTATACTAGTAGTACTGCAAATATAGTATATCGATTACTCACCAGTAGATAAGAATAGAGAACAAAAGAACGAATTTTCAAGATTTCTCAATGATTTCACGCCGCATTGTTTATTTTCCCAACCAGAACAAATAGGGAAAGATTTCAAAAGATTTAAGAAATTTGAAAGATTATACATGTGCAATTTTATGATATCTCATAAGATTTTGTAGAATCTATCGTTCCATTTCTGGAGAATCTTGCAAAATCCTTTCATAGAATCTTACAAATTTTACTGTAAGATCTTATCGTACGAATTTACAAGGATCGACCAAATTTTGTACGATCTTATGTGTTTGAGCTAAATGCGGAATTTAAAATATAGATAAACGTTAAGTTTGAATAAATAATAGTGGAAAGTGATCTTCTAGCTCGAAGAATTTCAAAAATGATATACTTTTAGCTATAGTTTCATTATTCTAATACAAAAAGTGGTATGGTTAACATTATTAAATTAAGCTAAGATAATATTGATGCAAAGTGGGCTCATCCTCCCTTGATAGTAGTTTTGGTGGTTGAAAACAAACCATCCACTTTTAATTTCCTTAAAAGACAGAAAAAGAAACGCTCTAGTATTGCATGTTCAAAAAAAAAAAAACGTTGCATGTCAATTGAAAAAGTTGTCTGACAGTACTATTCTTCTTTTTCCTTTTTGGTGGTATCCAAAGTGAAGTTATCGTCAAAAAAAAAAGGAAGGATATAGTTTCGTTTTTTTGAATTTTGATTGACTTATAATTGATTCTCAATTGTATTTCATACATCTTCAAAATCGACTATATGAAGAGGAATATATCTCATGTCATTTGTTTACCGTCATGAGACAATAAAATAGTTTCTCGTTCAATTCCAGGTTTTCTAGCATTAAAAAGTACATAATTATTCAATTTTCTGTGTCATTTTTGTTTTATTTTTATTTTTTTAATTTTAGTTAGCATACAAAAAGATATTGAAAGACAATTGGGTGTACATGTCGTTGATGCTGGAATCGGAGCTAGTCGAGTAAGTAAAAATAGAAAAAATGAATATACAACAGAATATGTCTTTAATGGTCAGCTTGAGAACAAAGTACATTAGTTAAAAGATAAAATTTTAAAAAGTTATTGAAAATATTGGGTTTTAGATTGTCATTAAGATTTCTTTACTTCAGGTTTTCATCCGATACCTAATAGTTTTAAAAATTCATATACAACCGTGTAAAGCATACGTTATTTAAAGATTGAAGAGATGAGAAATTTGATATATTAATGGAAAATCAACACCCACTCTCATTCGATAATAATCTTTTAGCTAGAATTCCAAATTTTCTCGAAAGTTCTATAATCTCTTGTAACCGGATCTTTTTTACTTTGACATAGTCACGATTCATTTGTTTTCACATTGATAATTTTAGTTTTTTCTAACACATCAATGATATAGAATTTTAGAAGGGCTATCAGCACCGCTAAAATGAGTTAGTTTTCAAGATGGTGGTGATGAGAGATTTTACATTAACCAAACTTTGTAAAATTAGATAATGTGTGGTGTCATGTTATATATCATAAAATGAACTTCTTTTCTTTTGAAGTCTTTCATCTGAAACCTTTTTTATTTTTTATCATGAACATAAAAAAAAAGAAGAAAAATAAGGTGTTTCGTTTTTGTTTTAATTATTCTTGGAAAAAATAGCTATTTATTTGAGATACATATTTTTATAAAAAAAAAAAAAGAAACTTTATCTGTAAAAATATGAATATACACCGATGTTCCTTTTTCATCATCAACATCTTATCCTTATCCTTGAGACAAGAGAATACTCATGTATGAGAAAGATAGAAGAGGATATTTCTAGCTAGTATTTGATTGCAATTAGAAGACGCCTTGAGGGGTTAAAGATACTTGACTCAAATAACACGCTGACTTTGAAGTAGAATATACTTGTGTTGTATTCTTCATATATGTAAAATATATCAAGAAAGAGATCACAGTGATTACATATAAATATTTTATAGACAATGTGAACAATAAATCTTTCAATCATGAAAACAATATAGTTTTGTGTAACAAAAAGGAAGAAATATTTTAGTTTCTCTTCTCAATATTTTATTGAGAAGATATTTCTACTTCAAACTATTTCATCTTCGTTATGACATAGTAAGAATTCAATTCAAGCATAGATATATATATATATACAATAGTGCCAGTAGTCATAAATTTGTTTATTTCTTGTGTGATATTTCTTATCCGATTAAATCGTTTCTTATCTCGTCTAGTAGACAAAATTATGCAGCTTTTTTCGATATTTCTAATTTTCATTGGTCTTTCTAATCTAACTTTTTGCATAAGGAAAATATTTATTTTTCCTACGGGAAAAATGTGCCATTGTAGCGTTGAATTATAAAATATGTCGACTTGAAGTAAGTAGACTACTCAAATTGATAATTCAATAAGATTTTTTCTCATTTATTTTTTTTGAAACTGAACTCTAATTATATTATAGTCTAATATTTTTGAAAATTAATTACTCTTCTATTCAATCTGTTTTCTTCTCTTTTAAAAATAGAAAACAAAATAAAAAATACATGAAAATGAATTTTTTGATTGAACTAAATTCAAATTCTGTTAAATGTTTGATAATCATGAAACAATAAAATGAATTTCAACCATTTAAACATACAATAGTCTCGTTCTAAAGATAGAAAATTACCTCCTGGCTTTTTCATTATTATGTATTATCTACTACCGATATTTTTCTCTCTCTGTCTCTCTCTCTTTGTTTTGGATTTTTATCTTCATACAACAACAAAACAAAAAAAAGAAAACTTTTTCTTTATAATTGTCAAGAAGATTGAACATATATTGTGCCATCTATTTAACTCACGCAAATTTATGCATAATTGATAATTCGTATGATAAAGAAAAAAAGAAAAAAGAGAGAAAAAGAAGATGAAGAAAAATATAAAAGAACTTGCGTTGGATTCTTAGTAGTACGTATTCGCTAGTCGTTCGATTAGTTTTTACAGGCGTAGTAACGCAATATGACGTTTTTTAGAACAAGACAGTATATGTAATTATAAGACACCTTTTAAAAGACAAATATATAGATATTTTTTCTGTATAATACTGTTATGAGAAAAAATAAAATAAAATAAATGCTTGTGCACAACTAAGAGAGAAGAAGAAGAAGAAGAAGAAAAAAAAATGCATTTTTCTTTTTATTTTTAATGTTGTGGAATATGAACAGGGAAGGGGAGTTGCTGTTAAAGAATAGAATTTTTTGTTTTTTTATTCTTTCTCTCTTTTTTTTCTTTTTGTGCGCGTCTCTCTCTCTCTCTATATATATGCGCTCTTAATATTAATGAATGTAGCTGATGAAAATACACATATGGTATATAATAATGAAATGAATAATATACCAAATGAAGATAGAGGAAAATTATCTTCATTGAATATTCAAATTGTGTATAGTGTGATGTGTGAAAGAGAGAAGTTGAGAAAAAATATCTATCTATATCGACGTATGCATATGTTCAAAAAAAAAATAGAATAAAACACAATATTAAGATTATTTTTTAACAATTTTATACCTTTTTTCTTTCTAAAGTAACTTTATTATTAAAAATATATTAGGGACAAAAGAATTATTAAATAAATATCATATTTAAATGATTCTGAGAAAAAGATATTTTTAAAACTGTTAAAAATAGTCAAGTTTCAAGAACTAAATATCTACAACTGGTTATGTTTATTATTTTTTGTTAATATTCGTTTTGTTTATAAAACAAAATAGGGTCGTCAATTACCCATCGAACGTGAAAATGGATCAAAAATTGTTTCAGTTACGATTGTCATTTGTCTATTGGTGGCATTTACGATGGCAGCAATTGGAATATTATTTTTTATTAAACGAAATGTTCGAATACGAGATAAATTGGCTGAAATTACACATATCAAAGGTTTTTCAACGAAAGATTATCAAGTAAATATTTAATCAATAATTACAGAATTAATTTGAATGATAAAATCATCCTCTCTCTCTCTTTCTCTTTAAAGGATTTATGTCGTCAACGAATGCAAAATCAACCGCAAGCAAAAATGCCTGACATTCACAATATTTCATCACAAACCAATACATCACAGACAAATACTACAAGTGTAAATATTAAAAGTAATAGTGAAGGATCATCGAATCGAAGTTCGACATCATCATGGTAAGTGAATTTGTTACATATATATATATATGTATTTAAAAGAGAATTTTATGTAGAATAAGTTTTAATGTCTTATTTTTTACGCCTTGTTTTATCAGGAGTGAAGAACCACTTCCAACAACTAATATGGATATAATGACTGGCCATCTTATCTTGGTAATATATTAAAATTTATAAAATTTTTGATTTCTATGACAATGTATGATCTATTTGTATAGAGCTATATGGAAGATCATCTTCAAAATCGTAATCGTTTGGAAGCTGAATGGCAAGAATTATGTAATTATGAGAATGATCAAGGAACATTTATAACTGCATTATCAGACATGAACACAAATAAAAATCGTTACATTGACATATTGCCATGTAAGTGCTATTTTATATTATTAAACAAACTATTATCTCTCTTGACTCACTCTGTCAAATGACACATGTCAATTATTTCAACTCTTTTTCTTTTTTGTATCTGTCTCATTCTAAAACAATGCTATTAACATTAATATTGCCTTTCCTGTGAAATATTACCATAAAAAAATATAATCGATTTCTAATTGATCAGATTTTTAACTAGTCTACAAAAAAAAAAAAAAAAATTGACATGATCTTTTGCATTTCGTTATTTTTAATTAATTTCTACATTATTTGTTTGTTTTTTTCTGATTTAATTCACATTTTGTTTGTGAATCTTAAGTTTAACTTCAATTTTCTTTAGTCTACGTATACGATATACGTAAGAGAAAAAGAGAAAGATGAAGAGATGTGTAAAATTTATCAAATGTTTTGAGTTATTATTCTATTTCTTGAGTTGGTTAAGAGTTTTTAAGAATAACGAGTATTGTGTCGGTCGTTGAATAATACATTGAAGTGACTTATTTAAGAATACTCTAGATTTTTTTTGTACTCAAAAAAAAAAAAACACCAAAGTCATTCTATTGAAAACAAAAAATTTATCAAAAGTAATAAGATTCTTTTGTATTTTAAAAATCAGTGGAAGATCTCGAATTGTTTGTTCGCTTAATTAGTACAGGAAATTGAACATAAGGAATAAACGTGTTTTAAAAAAAAAAAAGAAAAGAAAATATTTTATGTCGAATAGATTAAAATTTGGAAAAAAGAAAATAGATTCAACCAATGATAGAGATAGAATTAAATAGTTATGATATTCGAGTAGGTTTTCTATTTATGTATCATAAGAAAATGTCAAATTATTTAACACACCATTTTTTTTTTCTTTTTGTGAAACAAAAAAAAATGTCAAAAGGGTCAAATACTAAAAGTATACTTAAAAAAGTTATTAATTTATTCATTATGATAAAAAAAAAAAAAAAAATTTATGATTAAAGAAAAAATTTAAAAGAGGACGTTAACTTTTAAAAAAGAATAGAATAAGGATGCATTTTTTTTTTTTTTTTCTTTCAAAAAAAAACTTAAATATAAAAAATGTTATCCATATCATTTTATTTATAAGTGTGATGTGATGTATTATTTTTTCAATATCAAATCATTTGATTTAAACTACTCAGATAATGACTGTCAGTAAAATGATTAATTGTCACTGATTAATCTCAAATAAGGCGTTAAAATGTTTCCCTAGACAATAATAACTATACGACAAAAAGAAATATTTTATTCTATGGTATTGTACGACGTAAGTGTAAATTACATCAAGACAAAAAAAAAAAAAAAGTACTGCTACGGAAGAATTTTATTTTAATCAAAACGACACTTTTTCCGAGAAACGTCATCGTTAATTTTTTTCTACAGCATCATCATTTAATATTTTTTTTTTTTTTTTTTTTTTCTTCACGTTTAAAAAGAAATAATTTAGGTGTTGTACAGGAACACTTTTTTCATTTATTCTATTCTTTATTTAACATGTACATTTCAATGTGATAGATGTCTACTCATTTTACGTCTCTTCTATTTATGAATCATATTCTTTACGGTTGCTTTATGTATCATTAATTTGTCTCTCTATTTTAAGATGATCATTCAAGAGTTTTATTAACAAATAATTTAGATAAAGAAAATAACGATTACATAAATGCAAGTCCAATTGTAAGTAAAATTATTGATTTTCTTTTATTCTATTTATCATAGTCTTTTTCTCATGTATAGACTGATTCGGATCCAAAATGCAAATATATAGCTACTCAAGGTAAATATTTTTATTCATAAATAAATCAAAAATTACTTAAAAAAATAATTTATATTTGTTTCATTTATCAGGTCCTTTACCGCATACAACAAATGCATTCTGGCAAATGGTTTGGGAAAATGGAAGTTCGGTTATTGTAGCATTAACACGACCTATTGAAGATGGTGTTACAATGAGTCATCATTATTGGCCAGTAGCTGGAAGTGAAAGATTTACAGATTTTGAAGTAATTATTTTAATTTTTAATAAAATAATTTTCTATATTTATTTTAAAATATATATATAGGTTAATCTTGTATCAGAACATATTTGGTGTGATGATTATCTTGTTCGAAGTTTTTATCTTAAAAATGTTCAAACAATGGATACACGTACAGTTACACAATTTCATTTTCTAACATGGTCAGAATTAGGCACACCACCATCAGCAAAATCATTACTCGATTTTAGAAGGTAAGCATCAGATGTTTTTTCAATGATCTGTTTTCCAAGCAAAAATCTAGATACATCTGTATGTGCAACTAGCAATCGAACGATACATCGATAGTTGAAAACTGAGAAGATACATCTAGGAATCGCCCGTCTACTAGATATCTACTGTCATTATCAAAGAACTGTAACCGAGTAAAAATTTAGTTATCTAATTGAATTTATTTAGTATTTGGAATTGATTAGACATTAATTATGAAATAGATATAGCACAATTATAAATTTGAACTAAATTATAAAGACTAGTAGCATATGGTTTTTTTATATTGATCATGTCTAAAATTGTTTACTGATAAAATGAAAAAAGTGCGAGAACAATATAATTTCAATAAGAATAGGTTATTTTGAATTAGATATACAAGTCTATACTTCTCCCGTCTCAACAGTTCATTCTAGATTCTATAGAAAATAATGAAAGAAAATTGAGTGCGTGCGCACATATCAATGTTCAAATTATTTTTGGAAAAATGAGTTATTATTCTGCAAGCTATTTTTTTTGAATCGAAAAAAAAAAAAAAAAAAAAAAAAAAATTTTTTTTTTATAATTTTTTTTTTTGTTTTTTTTTTTTTTTTTTTTTTTTTAAAATTTTTAAAAAAATTATAAATTATGATGTGTTTTTTTTTG